>CABHPP010138987.1:0-32089 GCA_902168425.1 Peromyscus attwateri | reverse complement strand
TAGAGAGCACCTTCGCATTGAGTGATGCTGTTGTCCCTTCGTGGCTTGGTCTCACGTGTGGTTCTTAGCAGTGTCGCTTGTGTGAACACAGTGAAACAGGGCTGAGGGACCTGACAGTCCAGGGTCGATGTCAGGGAGTGTAAGGGTGTCATCGTGGGAGACCAGCTCCTCACTCCCCCGCCCTGAGTACCCACGGAGTGGGTGGAGTGTGCCAGACAGACCTGGCGCTCTCCGTTCTGAGTTTTTTGTTTACCCGGGAAGGAAAATGAGAAACAACAGAACAGGGGACTGGAGAGATAGCTCAGCGGCTAGATCGCTTTCTGCTCTCTCAGAGGACGTGTCCAGTTCCAAGCACCCACAAAGGGCCTCACAATCGTGTGTGACTACACGATTCTAAGGCCTCTTCTGGTCTCCATAGGCTTCTACAGGCAGGTGGTGTACGTAAACTCAAGCAGGATCACACACATACCACATTAAAAAAAAGTTAATCTTTAATAAAACAAAACAAAGCAAGATATATTCAGATTCCTTAGAACCACGTCAGTTTTTTACATGATGATGATGTCACTGAAGCCCTATGTCCCAGCAAGCTTTTCAAAGTCTGGCTGTCCCTTTTTTCTGCCTTTAGGATTATTTGGGTGGAACCTGTCACTGTGGGCAATCTTTTGTTTAATTGAAGCGCAAAGGGTTTTGTTCTAGGAAAACTTTTGGAGACAGAGTTATGGCGCCCTCTGGTGACGACTCGTCGTAGGCTTGAACATTTTGGTTTCCACTTCTCACAACAAACAATCCAGGTTTCGCTTTTTGAAGCCTATGAAACCCCCACTTTTAGATTGTTAGTTTTCACTTAATGTGGGGATCCACAAAATAGATGTTATGAAGCTATTTATCAGCAATGTGTGATCAAAGCAAAATTAAAGAGGAGGAACCAATAAAGTAACTGTGTGAGTTAAAAATAACAGTGTGCTTGGTGTCTAGAGCTGGTCCCCTGCAATCCCTAAGCCCTTCCTCCACCTCCTTTCCCAGCAGACGGTTTCAATAAACGATTCCTCCCAGTGGCACAGTGCTCCACAGGCCATGTCCTCTGAGGCTCTACCTCTATCAAAGCCTTTACCAATGCCTTGTTGAGGGGAGTGCCAGATCCTGTTCCGTGTGCTCATGGTACACACACTTCCTGGAGTGGCCAGAGGTCCACTCCACCAGACTCTGTGGTAGCCATATCTATATTCCTCATTTGCAGTCTTAAACATGCTGAATTAGAATCTCCAAAGGTAGAGATAAGGATCACGGATTTTAGAGAAATCCTTAGGTGATTGTCAAGTAAGCCAAGATGCAGAAATCACAAATTTGTGACTCATTACAGTTCCACTGTCCACATTCCACAGACAGGAGCCAGTCTACAACATTTTCTTTTTCAGTTCTGGGGACACACTCCAGTCTCCAGTCGTGCTAGGCAAGTGCTATACCGCTGTACGACATCTCTAGACCTGGTGTCTGCGTGTCTCCTGCCACTGATCCACCTCTATCAACAGGACCCTCCCTTTGTAGGTCTCAGCCATATCCTGAGTGCACAAGCGTCAACTTCCTGCTTTCCTCTTTGGAAATGCTTCACATGTCTCCCAATTCATAACTGCAAATTCAGTGCTTGTAGCCAGTCCCTTTGTTAAGCAATTTTATTTTTTTAAAGAAAGTGTTTAATTGAGCCTGGTGGCACATGCCCTTAGTCCCAGCACTTGGGAGGCAGAAGCAGGCCAATTCCTGTGAGTTTATGGCCAGCCTGGCCTCCATAGTGAGTTCCAGGCCAGCCAGGACTACACAATAAGACTCTGTCTCAAAACCAAAAACAGTAAGTAAGTAAGTAAGTAAGTAAGTAAGTAAGTAAGTAAGTAAGTAAGTAAGTAGATAGATAGATAGATAGATAGATAATAAATAAATAAATAAATAAATAAATAAATAAAGTTTATTTATTATTTATGGTTCCAGCTTTGGAACCGTAAGAGTCCATCATGGTGGGGAGGCATGACAGCAGAATCAGGAAGCTGAGAGCTCCTCTCCATAACCACAAACACAAAGCAGAGAGTGATAAGCAATCTTAAGTTATATCTATACCATAACAATGTCAAAAAATAAAAGGAGAAGGAGGAGAAAGTCCACATCAGGGTTGGAACAGGAAGATGGCTCAGCAGGTAAAGGTGCTTGCCCTTCAGCCTGATGATATGGTGGCTGACAGCAGGAGTAATTTATGGGCACAAACACAAATGTGTACAGAAGGCAATTTGACAGTCACATCACACCAACTAGGCAAACTCCAAACTCTATGTCTCCATTTCTGATGTCAAAATGCTCTTCAGATCTCCAACTTCTTTCAGCTTTGTTGACTGCAACACATTTCTTTCTCTTTGGCTGGTTCCACTCCCTATTAGCAGCTCTCCTCAGTAAGTGTCCCATGGCTCTGGCCTCTTCAACTTCTTGGGTTCTCCAAGGCAATCCAGGCTTCATCTTCACGACTTTACTTAATGGCTCTCTGGGCCTCTATTTAGGGATCCCCTGCCACACACCTGGCCTCAGGGCTTTCCTTAGTCATGGAGGAAGATTCAATAACCCCTTTCTCCTGTCCTTGACTCAAAAGCAGAACTACATGGCCAGGGCTGCCAAGTTCTGCTGCTTACTGGTACTGGAACATGGTCCCCTCATTCAATTAAATCTTCACCAGCTTTCTGTTTTCAATGGCTTCCTTCACTGTCTAAGCTTGGATGTCCTGGAATTCAATCTGTAGATCAGACTGGCCTTCAACTAAGAGATCTACTTGCCTCTTTCTTCTAAGTGCTGGGAATAAAATGTACCATCATGCCTGGACCTAAGCTGTTCTTTAATTCTTTTTCACAACTGGAAGCTCAGCTGGTGGGGTCTTGCCCTGAAGTCACCACTCCCTGTATTCCATTTAATAGCAGGCTTTACATTAATCTCTTTATCTCTTGAACACAGGACATAGCTCCATTCCACATCCTGGTATCCCTATCCTCCTCAAATTGTGCATTTTGTATTTTTACTTTCTCAACTTGCTCCTTTTCTTTATAGATCTTCATAAGAGTGACTGCTAATAACCAACGACAGAATCAATACCAGGCTGCTCTGAGATTTCCTCTGCCAATGGAATTAGTCCAAAATTCTTCACATTAGCCTCAGACAGACTTTTTGGACAGGAGTCAAAAAAGCAGCCATTTTCTTCATCGAAATATTACAAGAACAGTTTCTAGGTCCCATACTAACATTCTTCTCCTTTGAAACATCTTGAGCCAGGCCCCACCATTCAAATCAACCTCAGCACCACTGTCTTCATGCTCTTATTAGTATGGCCCATTAAGCAGTGATTAAAGCATTCCACTGTTTTCCTAACACAAAGTCCCAAAGTCCAAATTCCTCCAAACAAAAACATGGTCTGGTCTATCACAGCAATACCCTAGTCCCTGGTACCAACTTCTGTCCTAGTTGAGATTTCTATTTCTGTGTAGAGACACCATGACCACAGCAACTCTTATAAAGGAAAACATTTAATTGGAACTAGCTTACAGTTCCACAGGTTTAGTCCATTATTGTCGTGGCAAGAAGCATGATGACATGCAGGCAGGCATGGTGCTAAAGAAGGAGCTGAGAGTTCTACATCGTGATCCACAGGCAGCAGAAGGAGACTGTGTGCTACACTGGGAGTAGCTTGAGCATAGGAGACCTCAAACCCTGTCCCCACAGTGACACTCTTCCTCAAATAAGACCACACCTATGGACCAACCATTCAAACATATGATTCTATGGGAGGCCATTCCTATTTAAACCACCACGTTATGTGGATGCTGAATTATGGATGTTTCCCTTCATTTATATTAAAGGTAAGATGAGAGAGGTATCTTCTATCACTTCTACCCCACTTTTTCCATCCGCATTGTCTGAATCTTCCCATGTATTCCAAGGATTTTGGAAACCAGAAAGGGCTCATTAGCACAGATCTAATTTGTACTTTCACTTACATCCCACCAGCTATAAGAAATGGTAAGCCAACACCTCTATCTCATCTTCCTTTCTCTCTTTTCCTGCCACATTGAAGACTCATGCAGAAGACAGGACATGTATGTCCCTTTGTCATCATAATTCTTTCCTCCTGTGGGTGAGTTCTTTCTGGACAGATGGCTGAGATTCAGTGACAGGTCCTATCACCCACAAAAAGGTCATGAAACTGCCACCATAGCATTTTTACAGGTTCATTCCATACTTGGAACTTTTGGAGATTACAATATATTTTCTAGTCAACTTTTTGAGGTGTCTTAAGACTCATGTGACAGACTTCATTCATCAAAGGTGTATGCCACCTTATACTCCACAGAGCAAGATGGCCACGATGGCATTTCCCCTTAATGATGTTCCACTCTCAGATGGATCAGTCTTGTTGCATTACTTATCATCTATTACAGCAAGAGAGGGCACCATCCTGTACCACATGGGGAAAGATAGTCATATTGAGATTGCTGCAGCAAACACTCCACCCTCAGACTCACTTGTTGCAGAGGCCATGCAATGTCTTCTCCTCAATTCATCTTAGTCCCTGTTTGTCCATAGTGTTGTATGACTTTCCCTTGGGAAGTACAAACATCGACTCACTCCACAAAGAACACCAATGAATGACACACAAAAGAAAGGATTCAACCTAAGTCTGTATGGTAAATCAATGAAGTCTGTTGGGGTTGTTTATAAGAACATGGATGAGAGCTAACTTACAGGAGCAAGACTGACTCAAAAGCAGCTGAGTTTCTGATTCACAAAAGCGGTATCCAAAGAGCTCCCTGCCCAACTTGCAATTAGGTCCATCAGAGTCTCTTCTCCCCTAAGAATAGTAACCGCTTGTATAACCTCAAGAAGGGACTGAACAAGTCTTTTGTCTTTCTAAGCACCTTGTATATGAGTTTACTGAGCCTCATAAGCTTCATTAGCTGCCTGACCTCAAGTGTCTCTCCTTTCAGGAGGGGTATTTCCATTTACAGGAAGTACCCACACAACAGTAGCTGTACTGGAGAAACCTAGAAAGTTTGAGGGCATCCAACAGAGAGTGGCAATACTTGCTATAGAACTAGCTGGTTATGATGAGATTTACAGCAGCACCATTCAGAACCTTCTGCAATATGCTGGACATGGGGCCACAGGCTTGTAACCCTGGCACTCAGGATGCTTAGGCAGAGGATTTCAAATCTGAGGACCACTAATATAGTGAGACTCTGTCTCAAAAAAATCAAAAAGAGGGGGGAAAAGGGGGAGAAAAGAAGGTGGAAAAGAAGAAAGGAAAGGGGAGAAAGGTTGGAAAAGTGGGAGAAGAGCAAAGAACTTTCTGTGGTGATGGACAGGCTTCATATCTGTTCTGTTACTACTCGAAATGTGTTTGATGAGGCCGAGAAAATGAATTTTTAATTATATTTAACTCTAGTTCATTTAAATGGAAATAAATCCCAATGCTACTGAATTGCATAGTACTATTGAAAATGAAGGAGGCTGCTACTCAGTATTGATAACCTCACCCACCACAACCACTGTACCTCTGGTTGTGGTGATATTTTATTTGTGCTTTAATAAATACAGTTTGCCTGGAGATCAGAGGAAATAGCAAGCCATTTTAAGTAAACAAAGAAGTTAGGTAGTGGTAGCACATGCCCTTAATCCTATCACTTAGCAGGCAGGATTTCTGTGTGTTCAAGGCCACACTAGGGAACAGAGCCAAGCGTGGTGACATATGCCTTTAATCCCAGTAGCAACCATAGAGGCCTGGAGGTCTGTACAGACAGACAGAAAGTGACAGAGCTGTGTAGAAGAGGAAGTGAGGTAGCTAGGCTAAGAGAGCCAATGAGAGGGCAGAACAGCAAGGCAATAAAGGCATGGGTAAGACAGGAAGTAACTCGCATTTGGAAGCTGCAGAGTTGGTGAGGTAAGTTGGCTGGTGGCTTTCCCTATTTCCCTGATCTAAGGCTTTCACCTATATTTGGCTCCGTGTTTTTTTATTTATTAAGATCATTTAGAAATTCGTCTACATCTGGTACTGTTCTGTTTACTTGCCTGCTCTAGAGGAAGGAACCCACATCACCCCACCCACCCCTCTGACCAAGGACATGGAGCATCTTCAGAGAACCTCCTTAGGAGAAGACACTGCTCTGACCTAGTAGGGACCTGAAAGACTTGCCACTACCCACAATCTTCTTTTTCTTCCCTTTCCCTGCAGGAATATGAGAAGGGAAGAAAGGGAAGATCAGAGGGTAAAAAAAATGCTTCCTCTGGAGGTGAGAGAGTCCCTGTGTGAAAGAGAGAAAAGCAGGAACCTACGACAAAATATTGCTTACATGAGATCTATTGGAACAAAGGCATCGGATTCTAGGAGATGAACAAAGTCGTGTCCCTGTTAGGATCTAAGGTTCTATCCATTCTCTCCCTCAGTTGTTCTCAGAACTTCCTATTCTGTTTTGGAGTTTGAATGCCCTTCTAGAAGATGGACTTGCTCCATACTCAAGTTGATTCCCAGGAGCATTTCTAAAGGAGCAGAGGGACTTGGGGATAGAGTGTCTGAAGGCTAAGGCTGCAAGTGGTACCTTCTTCTCCTTCTGAAAGAGATACTTCTATATTTCATGCTCACCATCTCATGCCTCATACATTACTCGCCTCAGGCTGAGAGTGAGATGGGGTCTCCTTTCCAGAGTTGGTGAGATGAGGGTAAAAGTAATGTACTAAAAGAAAAATACATTTAACAGTGATGTTTAAGGAGGGAGGGGGAGGGAGAGAGAGAAAAAACAGAAGGAGAGGGGGGAACTATTACAAATACTACCACAGACATCAGGGAGGTCAGGCCTTCATGCTGGGGAAGTAAATCAGCTGAGATGTTAAGAAACCAGATTTGTGCACTGAACAAGAAGGCCAAAGTCCAGAGTTCAGGCCAGAAGGAGTGGAGTGAGTCTGGCTGGAGCATCAATTTAGTCTGGTGTATTGTGAATGACCTTAGAGAAGTCACCGACATATTTCAAGCCTTAGTTCCCTCTTCTGTAAGATGGGTCATAATAGCTACTTGTAATCTATCAGAGAGAGAACATACACACATCATGAGAACTTACAGAGATATGTGAAGCATCTGTCACTCTAGAGGCTGAAGTTAAATGAATATTAGAAAAGGCAAAGCCAGATTTCACCCAAGTGAGCCTCTCACTCTGGCTACCTCCGACACTTTTCCTTAGCATTATATCAGAAGTCTGAACCCCAAAACTTAAGAGTAGAAAACAGTTAAAAGAAACAAATGGATATAAATATGAAGAGTAAAGTATGTCCAACAATGTATAATCCTAAATTTGCTTAATCAATTCTATAAAATTAAAACAAGCTTTGAAAGCAGTTTATTTATTTTGGAAGTACTTTAAGTATTTTTCTTTGAATTAACTTATTTCTGTTGAGTAGTCACAGCAGTGTGTCAGAACTGAAGAACCGTTCTTCTTAGTGGTTTCCAAAAAGTGGGATCTATTTCCCAGGGAGCACAGTGAAGTTGTCTCCTAAAATCGTACTTGCTCTGACTTGTCAAGGTATCCCTCTGTGCTTTTCTTTTGTCAAGTAATGAGCCCATCTACCTGCACCTCTAACCCAACAATCCAGTTAAGAGTGTCCTCTCAAACTGTTGGAGCGAAAGCTACCTGGACCCAAGGATGAATATCTCCTTTAGATTGAGTATTCCAAGAAAATTAAAATTAGATGAAGAGACTCATTCAATAAATGCCCTCTTGGGGTTTCTATTGCTGCAAAGAGACATCATGACCATGGCAACTCTTTTTTTTTTTTTTAAACCAGGGAATCTGCTGTGAGATGTCTTTTTATTTTTTTATTATATTTTATTTTTTTTTTAATGCTGGATGCCTTTTTTTGAAGGAGGGAGGAGGTCGTCTTTTTTTTAATTTTTTATTTATTTTTATTTTATGTGCATTGCTGTTTTTGCCTGTATGTGTGTCTGTGTGAGGGTGTCAAATCCTGGAGTGACAGACAGTTGTTAGCTGCCATGTGGGTGCTGGGAATTGAACTCAGGTCCTCTGGAAGAGCAGTTGGTATTCGTAACCACTGAGTCATCTCCAGCCCTGGGAGAAGGTCTTAAATACAGGCTTACAGCACAATGGGAGAACCCCGGAGGGCAGAAGTTCCCTACTGATGTTTTACAATCTTGCATCTAAGCTGTTAATGCTCAGTATGCATGATATATAGACAAGGAACTTCCCTTAAGCATTCAGGAGGGTGGAACCCGGCAGGGAATTAGCAAAAGATATCAAGGTTAAGGTCAGCAAGCAAGGCAGCAGTTACCCAAAACGGGGGCCAGGAACCTATAGGTCCCCCCTTTTACTAAAAAATGAGCTTCTGACTTAGGTTGCATGGGACATCAGCAGGTCACCTTACCCGTCATGGAGTCGTCTGCCCAGGCTACACAGGTGCTCTATCTTAGGTTGGTGAGTGCCCCCCAGGCATTACCCGTCTCTGAACACTCATTATCATACAGGCTCAATCGTGTGTGAGCTGCAGAGTTAACTGCTGGACCATGGCAACTCTTATAAAGGAAAACATTTAATTGAGGTAGTGACTTACAGTTTCAGAGGTTTAGTCCATTATCATCATGGCAGGGAGCCATTTTGAAAGCTGAATCTTTTTTTTTCCCATTTATTTCTTTGTAGTGTGACACACACATGTGGAGGCAGGAGGACAGCTTTTGGGTGTTGGTTCTTTCCTTCTACTGTGTGGGTTCCAGAGACTTAACTCAGGTGCTCAGGCTTGGCACATAGCTCCAAACTGGATATTTTTAACTTGGGTTCTCACTATGCTTTTCAGGTTAGTCTTGAACTTCTGAGATCAAGTGATGCTCTTGCCTGAACCTCCAGAGTAGCTGGAACTACAGGCATGTACCACCATGTGGTACATTTTTATAATATGGATTTTAAGGTTTTGCATATTTGGGATATAAAACCTTTATCAGGTATATATTTTTACAAGTCCTTCTGGGATTTCTAGTTGTGGTTGAAATAGTTCAACATGTAGTCAACAGAAAATAAGCCATTTCTCATACCAAAATTGAATAAGCTCTTTGGCCTCAGAAGTGGCTGGAGTTTCTCTGGCTGTGTATCTTGGAATCTCCTCTCTAGTAATGGGAAGCTAAAATGCTCAAATACATCATACACATGTATAAAATTGTCAAAGAATAAAAAAAAATGAAGAATCCTTCCTCTGCCTTGTTTTATGGCAGTCAAGGCCCCTTGATCATATATGAATGTGACTCTCACTGTGTCTAATTTATGAATTGAGTTCTAGTTGTTTGGCCCTGTACATGGACTCAGGACTCAATTTGAAAATATTTTCCATATCAGTATAATAAAGGAGTGATATACAACAAAACAAACAAGAAAACAAATGCTACATTGAGCAAAAGAAGCTAATACCACATTCTCCAGATTCAATTCATAAGAAATTCTAAAACATGAAAATGTTTCTGTAGCTGCCTTGGATAGACTGGTGGGACTTGGGTCACTGATTGCAGATTTATTTTATGAATGAAATTTCTTTGCTTTGTGCAGTGATTACACATGCCTTTTGCCACAATATTATCTATAAGTTATACACAAATTGAAAAAGTAAGTCAGTTTCATGCTGGAAACTTTTCTGTGCTGTCTGTGGCCCTCTGCAGCTCTCATGGTTCTCACTAACAGCTCTGTGGAAAGAACTGTGCAGCTACACAATGAATGTTGTATCTCTCCCCAGCCACTATTCAGTCCATATACTGAAATCTTAAGCTCCAAGGTGAGGATGGTATTAGGATGTTGGGCCTTTGGGAATGACCAAGTCATGACAGTGATGCACACAAGAATGGGATACATACCCCTTAACCCCTTAATAGAGAGAGCCTTGGCCTTTTCACCACCTGAGGCTACAACAAAAGACAGCTTTCTGTCAACCAGCAAGTGGGTCCTCACCAGACACCACATTTTCTGGAGCCTCAATATCAGACTTTGACTCCAGAATTGTAGAAAATTCATGTCTGTTGCTTCTCAGTCACCTAAGCCGAGTCCCTTTGTTACAACTGCCCAAATGGAGGAAGATGCCTGCCTGCTCTGACCTTTGCCACTACTGATCTCCCCATCATAGTCATCTGGTTGCCACTATTCTACGTTTGAGTGTGAATGAGAATTACTCTGTTACCTAGACTGTCTTAAACCAGTTTATCCCTGTTTTCTTCACAATAGTGCCTATATCTAAGTCCAGAACCTGTCTAGGCTTCTATAAATCCAGGTGTCAACTTTTTGCTTGGGTGTTTATGTCTTGGTATACATCTGTTAATTTAATGTCATTTCAAGGGCAGTATATTATGTATCTAATGCTATATAACAAATACCCCCAAAATTGGGGGTTAAAGCAACAATAAAAAGATGAAGGTCACAGGGTGGTGGTGGCGCACACCTTTAATCCCAGCACTTGGAAAGCAGAGGCAGACGGATCTCTGTGAGTTCGAGGTCAGCCTGGTCTACAGAGAGAGTTCCAGGATAGCCAGGGCTACACAGAGAAACCCTGTCTCGAAAAAACCAAAAAAAAAAAAAAAGATGAAGGTCCTTGGGAACTGCTTTAAGACATGCCTGGTCACATCACTATTCCCCAGCAAGCTTTTCACTTGTCACTTGTGGAAAAAACTACCAATGAAAATTAGTATGATAGATATTATTATGAAATAACTGGAAAGCTTATGGCAATTTGAAATTACATTTGTGTCTACTTCACTTTTAATTAACAATTAAATTATATTCAGCGCTTTAATTTTGACAGAAAATTGAAGCAGGGAGAGTATGTTCCTGCCTGACTTCTTCTTCCCAGTGCCCTTTCTGAAATCAGCATCTTGTACCAGTGTGTTAGGCTTGTCAAAACTGGTGAGGCAATAGTACCACATCATCATTAATAGAAGTCCATAATTTACATAAAGATTCAGTGCTTACTTACACTGTGCATTCTATGGGTTTTGACAGTGTCACTCAGAACAATCTTACATCCTTAAACAAACCCTTGCTCCACTTACTCATCAGCCTTCCTTCCTCTCTGACCCCCAGCAACCTCAGATCTTTTTAATGTCACCACAGTTTTATATTGTCCAGAAAATTATGTATCTGGAATCATACAGTTTGAAATATTTTCAAATAGACTTATTTCACCTGCCAATATGGACTTATGTTTCCTCCATGTCTTCTTTTAGCATAACTCAATTCTTTTAATTCTGAATAATTTTCCTTTGAATATATGTATCTTAGTTTAGGGTTACTATTGCTGTGAAGAGACACCATGACCATGGCAACTCTTATAAAGGAAACATTTAATTGTGGTGGCTTGCTTACAGTTCAGAGGTTCAGTCAATCATGGCAGGGAATGTGGCAGTATGCAGGTAGGCATGATGCTGGAGAAATAGCCAAGTGTCTTACATCCTTCAGTCAACAGGAAGTTGACTGAGTGTCACACTGAGTGAAGCTTGAGAAAAGACCTCAAAGCCCGCCCCGCACAGTGACACACTTGCAGCAGAAGGTGTGGCCCAAATTAAAGGTGTACTCTCCAGCCTCAAGGTCTGGATTAAAGGCCTGTGTCATCCAGCCTCCTCCAACAAAACCATACTTCCTCCAACAAGGTCATACCTCCTAATAATGCCACTTCCGATGAGCTTATGGGGGCCAAATACATTAAACTACCACAGTATGTATGGTGGGATGCATTACACTATTCATTTATTGAAAGACATCTTTGATGGTTTCCAATTGAGGCACTTATAAATAAAATCATTTAAACATCCGTGTTTGGTTTTTATTTTGGTTTGCTCGTTTACTTTCCTTGGCTAGGGATCCAATCCAGAGCCTTGTTCACACTAGGAAAAACATCTTACCGCCAAGCTGGGACCTCATCCCACCACGTGCAGTTGTTATGTGAATACAGACTTTGTTATCCCAGCATCTGCAGGTTTACACTGTTGGAATTTTCTGTGTTTGTGTGGTTTTTCTCCCAATATGCTTCATTTTTTTCCTTTTCCATCTCTTAGAGAGAAAACTTTGATCTTGATTTTTGCCAGCCTGGATTCTCATTGCATCAACACTAAAAATTAATTGCAGCAAAGTTCCCTCAAAACTGATAGATATTTTATAATTTGTTTGTGATTTTCAAAGTATCTTAAATTTCTAAGAACAAGGTCATGTCCACAGAGAGGTAGAATATGTGTTATAAAGAAGTTTCTAATAATAAAACTAAAGAAGTTTTCCATAATGCAATCAAAAAGTATCTTAAGTTCCTTTCGTTTGATGTTTTAAATGTGAATTTGTAATTTCTATTTTTACTCTTAACTGAACACTTCATTAAGTAAAACTTCTAGCATAAGCACATCTCAATTTCTGCATATTCCTTTGAGAACAGAATGAAAATTATGATTCCTTAAGGGCAACTCTACAACTGTCACATTCAATTCGTGTCTTTTACGCCATTCTGGAGGCCCTAAATATACACACTGCAACAAAGCAAGCTGCTCTTTGTAGGAACACATATTTTGCTTTCGTTCGAGACAGCTGGAATGGACAGCTGTACTTTATTGGCTAGCAACTGTGTCTAACCCCCTCCTTCTGTTTGAGGGACTTCCCCACTGTTTTGGTGAGAGGTACACCCTCCTTCTCTTCCTGGAAGAGCCAAGGGACAACTTCTGGGGCTTCACAGCTTGGACATTCTGGGTGTGAACATGTGATCTGTGGCCAGTCAGTAATCATTTTTCTAGAACTTTCTCTACCAGGTGACACAAAGATAAAGAATTGATTTTAATTCACAGCTGTGGGAAATTGTTTTCAATAGCAGCGAGGAGCAGTGTTTAATGTGAGCTGTGTCCTACATCAAAGGTGGCTAGGTCCTTCTAGGCTGCTTCCGCTAAAGTCTTGGCTGTCTGGAGCCAACTCAGTTTCTGTTATTCAAGTCTTATTTCATACTTCTTGTACAGGCACCCAAGGAAGGCAGTGCATTGGATTCCCTGGAACTGGAGTTAAGGGTAGTTCTGAGGAACCCCATATGGATGGTGGAAATTGAACTCAGGTCCTCTCCAAGAGCAGTACCAACTCTTAACCACTACATTGTATCTCTATCCCCAGTTTATTTATTTTTATTTTTATATGTCTTTTTGTATTGTCTATATGTATTGTGTGCACTCATGCCCATATAGACAAGAAAAGGGAATCAAATCCCCAGGGACTGGAATTATAGGTGGATGTGAAATGCCATGTGGCTGCTGGGAACTGAATCCAGGTCCTCTGAAAGAATAGCAAGTGCTCTTAACCACTGAGCCATCTCTCCAGCCATGCCCTATTGAAGTAAATTTAAATAGGAATTCTAACAGAACATAATCAGGAATTTAAGATTTATCATAAATGTTTGGTTGCTAATCCATCATGACTTTTTAGATTTGATATAAACCACAAATACTAGTTACTGAGATGTCTTTATAAAATAATTTTTTTTTGCTGAAAGTAAACTTATCCCTGCCCATCACTCCCTTTCAGGTGTCTTGGAATTTCCTTTCCTTACTCCCACATAGGTGCTCATACATGAAAAGTTAAGAAGCTAGAGAGATAGCTCAGTTATTAAAAATACTTGCTGCTCTTCCTGAGTACACAAGTTCAGTTCTCAGCAGCTCTAAACCGTCCGTAACTCTAGCTCCAGGTAACCTGATATCCTGTTCTTGCCTCTGAGGGCAGGGTACCAGCACATACATGGCATACACACAGAGGGACATACATGCATACATGTAACATAAATAATGATTTTTGAAAATTTTAGAAGTTTAGCTCAGCATATGAGACAGAACATGTTTGTTTGTCTTCCTGAGCCTGAGTTACCTCATTTAATATAATATTTTCTAGTTCCATCCACTTCTCCTGAAATTTTGCATAATATTTTGTTTCTGAATAAAATTCCATTGTAACATGAATCCTAAATAGTCTTATTATAAAATCTTGGAGCCAGATATTGGGGTAAATGCTGAAAGATCAGAGAGACAAATGAACAAGCCAATAGAGAAATGTCTCACCACTACTGAATCCTCGGGCTGAATGGAAGGCCAGATGCTATCTCCAGGAATCCTCTGACTGCACGCCTCTGAGTCCTCAGCCGAAAGGGTCTCTAGTTCCTGTCTCCTCATGCTTTATATGCTTTTCTCCACCCAGCCATTTCACTTCCTTCCTAGTGCTGGGATTAATGGCGTGTGTGCTTCCCCAATACTGGTAGCAAAGGATTAAAGGTGTGTGACTCCCAAATACTGGGAATAAAGGTGTGTGCCACCACTGCCTGGCTCTGTTTCTCTCCTAGACTCAATCTCATGTAGTTCAGTGTGGCTTTGAACTCACAGAGATGCAGATGGAGTTCTGCCTCCCAAGTGCTAGGATTAAAGCTGTGTGCCACCACTGCCTGGCTTCTATGTTTAATCTTGTGGCTGGCTCTGTCCTCTGATCCTCAGGCAAGCTTTATTTGATACACAATATATTACCACAATCCATTGCACATACGTGTGACATTTTATTATCTATTCACACACTGATGGACATCTAGACTGATTTAATTTTCTTGCTATTGTGAATAGAGCAGTAATAAACGTAGATATTCAAGTATCCATGTGATAAGATATAGGATCCTTTAGGTAGATGCCCAGAAGTGGGACAGCTGGTCATATGTTAGTTCTATTTTTAGCTTTTAGAGAAACCTCCACACTTAGTTCCATAATGGCTGCACTAGTTTAAACTCACACAGGCAGTGAATAAGTGTTCTTCTTTCTCCATACACTCATGAGCATTTGTTGAGATTAGTTTTTTTTTTTATGACAGCCATTCTGACTAGGGTGAGATGGAATATCAGAGAAGTTTTAATTTGCATTCCTCTAATGGTCAAGGATGATGAGCACTTTAAAAATATTTATTGGATATTTGTACTCTCCCTTGATAATTTTCTGACCAGGTCCTGAAGTGGTTTGGATGAGAATGGTCTCCAATGTTTGGTCCACAGTTGGTGGAACTGTTAGGGAAGGATTAGGAGGTGTGGCCCTGTTGGAGGAGGTATGTCACGTGGGGTGGACTTTGAGGTTTCAAAAGACTCCTGCCCTTCCACCTTTTTCTGCTTCTTGCTTGTGGATCTAAATGTAAGCTCTCAATTGTTCTTTCTGTCATGCCTTTGCTCTGTAATCATGGACTCTAATCCTCTGAAGCAATAAAACCAAAATTAAATATATTCTTTTATAAGTTTCCTTGGTCATGGTGTCTTATTCAGTAATATAAAAGTAACTAGGACAGTGCCTTAGTCCTTTTTTAATTGTGTTTTACTTTATTTTAAGACAAGGTCTCACTGTTCAGCTCTGGCTATCCTGAAATTCACTTTGTATACAGGCTGGCCTTGAACTCAGAGAGATCTGTCGTCCTCTGACTCCTGAATGCTGTAATTAATGGTGCATGCCACCACACTCAATCCTCATACATTACTTATAATCCTTTATTAGATTATAGTTGGCAAAGATTCTCTCCCATTCTATAGTGCAGCAGTTCTCAACCTGAGGTTGTGAACAACTGTTTCACAGAAGTAGCTTAACAGATATTTACATTATGATTCATAACAATAGCGAAATTATAGTTATGAAGTAGCAGCAAAAATAATTTTATGGTTGGGGGTCACCACAACATGAGGAACTGGTTAAAGGTCACAGCATCAGCAAAGGTGAGAACCACTGCTATAGTGTGTATTCACTCAATTAAGAGTTTGATTTATTTCCAGGCATGATGGTACATTCTTGTTATCTCAGCACTTGGAGAAAGGAGGCAGGAAGACTAGAAGTTGAATGTGATCCGTTGGCTACACATTGAGTTGAAGACCAGCCTGAGTTACAAGAAATCCTGCTTCAAAATAAAAATTGAGGCAATGGAGAGACATCTCAGCAGTTAATAGCACTGCTGCTCCTGTGGAAGACCCAGGGTCAGTTCCCAGCACCCACTAGGTAGTTCATAGCCAACTGTAACTCCTCTTCCCAAGGATCCAACACCTTCTTCTGACCTCTGTGGGTACCAGGCACAAACGTGGTACAGATATATACATACAGGCAAAACATTTATATACATCATTTTTAAATCTAAATTTATCTTCTTGATATAATTATAAATATTGACTTAAAATAAGTTTTTTTCTATTTTAGCAAGACAATTATGTTTACTTCCGTGTCATGCTTTTAGCTACTTAGAAAACTGAAATTTATTTTGAAGTCTATTTTTTTAACCTTTAAATGTTACACTGTTGTGGAATATCATTTTAAGATGTCTTACATTTGTTTGTGCTGTGGAATATTTGTTTTAATGATGCAAAGATGTGCTGCATTCTTTTATGTTGCATTTGTTTAACTCTATGAAGTTGTGTCACTTTGTATGTCTAAAACACCTGATTGGTCTAATAAAGAGCTGAGTGGCCAATAGCAAGGCAGCAGAAAGGGTAGGCAAGCCTGGCACACAGAGAGAATAAACAGGAGGAGAAATCTTGGAGGAGAGATAAAGGAGTGAGAAAAGAAGAGGCCAGCCACATAGCCACACAGCCAGACCTGGAATAAGAAGGAAAGAAAAAAATATAAAGAAATAGAGAAAGGTAAAAGCCTAGAGCCAAAAGGTAGATGGGAAAATTTAAGTTAAGAAAAGCTGGCAAGAAACAAGCCAAGCTAAGGCTGGGCATTCATAAGAAAGAATAAGCCTCTGTGTGTATTTATTTGGGAGCTGGGTGTCGGGCCCTCCAGCAGAGTAAAACAGCAAAAGACAACCAACAACATTACACATCTAAATTTGAAAAGACTATCCATTCTTCAAGACTGGTATAACTAACTTTCTGGATGTTCAACAGCCATACTTAGCAGTCAAGACCAATTAGGATAAAGGCACATTTTAAAAGGATAGTCAATATTGTAACCCCTGGCCCA
Source organism: Peromyscus attwateri (assembly GCA_902168425.1). Taxonomy (NCBI): domain Eukaryota; kingdom Metazoa; phylum Chordata; class Mammalia; order Rodentia; family Cricetidae; genus Peromyscus; species Peromyscus attwateri. The sequence continues at coordinate 15,060 of CABHPP010138987.1, read as the reverse complement.
GATTGGTCAAATCCCAAGAATGATGGGACACCTCTTTTTTTTTTTTTTTTTAAGATTTATTTAATTATTTTGTATACAGTATGTATGACCAGAAGAGGGCACCAGATCTCATTACAGATGGTTGTGAGCCACCTTGTGGTTGCTGGGAATCGAACTCAGGACCTCTGGAAGAGCAGTCAGTGCTCTTAACCCCTGAGCCATCTCTCCAGCCTGGGACACCTCTTAAAAGTCCCTATAACTCTGGTGAGTTCCATGTCCTTGATCAGAGAGGCCATGGAGATCCCAGAAATTGGACTTTAACCAATGTACATTCTACAAAGAGGAGAGTCATTGCTGATTGTAATGTCATCAATGCTCCTAGAGGAAGTCACATGTTCAGCAAAACCTTGGTCCATGCCAGCAAATGCACAACTGATGGAGGTAAACTAAAGGAGAAATATAATGCAATAAATCCACAGGAGGCTGGTTAAGGAATATTAGGGAAATTTATTAGGGCAAATTGAGGAAATACACTCATGAATACAGAACAGAGTAGGCAGCTGAAGTCATCCTCTGATCTGACTGGGAGCAAATCCACCCTGCAGTTTGACCACTCCAAGCAGCAGGCAGCGGGAAGAAAGGGCCCATGACCCTTCTCCCTTTCCTTTTAAGAGGTCACGTACAACCACAAGAAACACGGCCTCCTTTGGGCCCTATAGCCCAAGGTCATGGGTGGAGCAAATACCACTACATTTCCCCTTTTTGTCTAAATAAGGTTCTAAACTTAATGCAAACTATATACAATAAGAATGATTATCAAGTATTTCCCAGGGAAAACAAAGGGTAACAACATAAAAAAACAGAACTACAACCAAAAAGAACATCAAACAAGAAAGACATGCTAAGTGTCCAGAAACGTCCAGATCATAGGTAAATGGCAAATTACCGAGATTACTGCAATAGCTGTCCTATCCTGAAGATTCTGACTCTGGTACTTAATATGTTCTAGCTAAGATATGAGAAGATTGTAACTGTAACTATCTAGTCTTCAACTCCATCAAAGACCTAAGAAGGAAAATAATAATACCTGAGAAAATGGAAAATGCAAGCAAGCAATTTCCAAAATTCTTGTGAGACTAGACAGAGAAAGCTGGCATCCTGGACAGTCACCTGAAGTTTCTCAGCACTGTTGTGTCATCCAATCTGGCTACAGGCCTAGAATAACTAACAGACCATTTTTCAGAAGCAGGAATTTTGAAACGCCATCTTACCCTGTCTTGATAGAGTTCGATTGTTGCTTTTCCTTGTGACCTGCTCATCTGCAAAGGACAACATGCATACTGTCAGTAGTCGAGGCAAGGACAGTTCTTTGCCCAGCAGGCCATTTTGTTCAAAGAAGAAGACAAACTTCCAAAGGACATGTCTCAGAGGCCCAACATTCTCCCGGGAACAGATCAGTGCTACCAGGAGCAATCATGTCTCACGTCAACAGAATTCTAAGTTATCAAAACATTCAAATGCTATATTCTCTAGGTCTATGAAGTGTTTGAAGATTACCTATCCAACTGACATATGTTTCTGTAATCTGGAGAACCTAACTAACATAACTATAGAAATGACAAGCATGGGTGACTATAATTCTCTAAGCCTTATCTACCTAAATAACCTAAGGACTAAGGATATACATTAACAAGGTAAATAGTCTGTAAGCAGATGTACTATAAAAAGACAATGACCTCAAAATTGTGACAGTACACAAAATATCTTAAACAGAGGCAGAAATATATAGTACAACATGCAATATGACAACAATATTCTTAATATGTATCAATATACAAAATATCCTAAACAGAGGTAGAACATACATACAGTATGACAAATATAATTTTACATTTGTATCAATATACAAAATATTTCAAATAGGAGTAGAAATATATGTACAATACAACAAATATAGTTTTGTATTTGTATCAATATACAAATGATCTTAAATAGGAATATAAGAATAATTTACATTTGTATCAAATATACAAGAATCCATATCAGTGCAAATTATCCAAGGCTAATAGTTTGCTAAATCAGTTTCCTAGTAGATACAATAATCTACCTTAAGATACTATACCTATCCATTCCCCTTTTTCTTTTCTAAAGGAGAATACTGAGTCTAAATTTTATTGTTCCACCCCAATCCTATAACCATCCATCCATAACACTGAGAAAAATGAAACCTTTGGGAGAGGAGTGTTGTTTTCTTAGAATTGATTCCTGCTGTTTAGTGGGTGATGGTGTCTCTGTGGGGTCCTGTAAGAAAGCTTAGATAGTTAGGTCTCAACAGGGCTAGCCATAGAGTATACAGCCAGTCTCAGAGTAATGGGTAAGATTATCTGAGATTCTGGATAGAAGTGCAGTATGATGGGCCATCTCATCTTGGAACTGTCCTGAAGAATTATCAGTCCAAAGTTGATCATTGAGTAATGCTCATGAATACCATGGCATCATACTGGACTGGGTAGAGTTGTTGCTGTGGGGCCCCATCTTCCTTCTGGAGATTTCAGAGATTGCTATTGGAAAGAGTTATTTTTTACTATAGAAGACTTTGGGAGATATAGTGGGTGATTGTTTGTGCCATGCCCAAGGTACAGGTACCTAGCAGCTACCTACTCCCTCACTAGGGGTGGTGCTTCAGGGCAAGACACAAACAACCACCACTATAATAATATTCCACAACATTCCATTCAACTGGAAGCTCACAATTCCCCTTGGCCACTTTGGGCTTCTGATGGAGTTTGTTGTCTCTTGGCAGGATTTCTCCTCCCTCTGGAACCAAAACCTATATTAGTCAGGGTTTTCTAGAGGAAGAGAACTACACATACAAGAGAAAGAGGGAGACAGAGATGCAGAGGAGATTTATTAGAATGGCTTGCAGGCTGTGGCCTAGCTAGTCCAACAATGGCTTTCTAACAATGGTCCAAGAATCCAATAGTTCAGTCCATAGGCTGGATGTCTCAGCTGGTCTTCAGTTTACACCAGAATTCGAAAGAAGTAGGCTCTAATATTAGAGAAGGAAATTCATTCTTTAAGTATTGTTCCTGTATGGCACCCTAACTAATATAAATAGCATGACTATTATAAGAGGGTAACTATTCTAGTTTCCTTTCCATTGTGACAAATACCATAACCAGAAGCAACTCACGAGGAAGAAGGGGTTTATTCTAGCTTTCAAGTTATAGCCTATCACCAAGGAAAGTTAGAGCAGGAACTCAACAGGGAGCCTGGAGTAGAAACCATGTTGGGAAACTGTTTGCTGCCTTGCTCACAGGCTCATGCTTAGCTAGCTTCCTTATATAGCTCAGGACTACCTGCCTTGGGATAGTGCCACACATAGTTGTCTTCCTCCTGCATTATTTACTAATCAAGATTACACACATCCCTACTCCAAGACATGCTCACAGGCCTATAGTGGAGGTCTGTTCTATGACCTTGGAGTACAGCCCCTAGGTAACTGTTCTACCTATAACCTTGAAGTACCAGCCCCTGGGGCATGGTGGCAGGGCTACCCTTAAGACCAGAGAGGCATGCAGAACCCTCGCTTCTCTCCCTTGTGAGCTTGGATGGTGCAGACTGACTCAAATGGCAGAACAGCATGGGACAGTACCTCAGTCTTCCAGGGCCCTGTGATGATTCTCCTATTCTGTTTAGTGAGTTTTCTTTCCTAATAAATTCCTTTTATCCTTTAATCAGACTTCTGTAGATTTCTTGCTATACCTGGCAACCACATATGGGTGGGCTGTCCCCATAGCCCTTATCCATGCAGGCTAGCTTATACCCTCACATGCTGTTGGCAGCTCACATCCTGTCCTTGGAGGCCAGAAATTCCTGCTGTGTCAGATACATGCCTTGGCCCCTTCCAACCTGTACCTGTGTTCTGTGGTCCAGAGCTAGCTTTACATGACTGAGCCCTCCACTGGAGTGGCAATAGACCCCTACTGGGGCTGCAGCAGATTTGTGAAGGAGCAGAAAAAACTCCATTTTAAGAAAGAACTCCATTTTAGACAAGACTTGACTGGGAGCTGAACTTGATTACAGGAAAAACCACAAAATTTCAAAAATAACCACAAATGGCCCAGGGCCCCAGAGGGGTCACCAATCAGAATACTTGGTAAACAACTCTCTTAGTCGCGGATGTCCTTGTCTCTAGGCTCCAGATGTCTTTGTGGTATCTGCTAGCCACTGATGGACATTCCTTTAGGTCTGAGCCAATAAATTCAAAGGTTGCATACTCTTACCCAATCCTGAAATGCTAAGGCTTGTAACTCACTGCTTGCAGTTTTTCCCTTAAAAAAAACCCTTACCCCAATAGCTCAGGGCCATTCTCCTCCACCTGCTATGTTGGAGTGCTAGACGACAGTCTGAGCTCAAGCTTGTAATCAATAAACGCCTGTGTGTTTACATCAGATATCGGCTCTATGGTAGTCTTGTTCAGGGGTCTTGCCACACAGGCACAACATCTGGGGGCTTGTCTGGGATCCCCTATGACTCCCAGTCCCCAACCTGAGGGGTTCCTGACTGGCTGGTAAGTCTTTGTATTTCTATTTGTCTCTGTGCCTGTGTAATTTTGTACCTTCATTTTCTGTGGCATGCCAAGCCTGTAGTGTGATCCAGTAATGGTCAGTGTTTGTGGCAGCCAGTGGACACACTGGAGGACTGAGATCACGGGGATCCAGAAGACGTTCCAGACCCTGGAGAAGGGGATGTGGAAACCCTTGAGGTCTGTCTGGACCTCAGAGGACAAAGAGCCTCAAGTCTGGATATTTTTTAGTGTAATTGAGCCTGGAGGTTCACTCCCTCCAGAGGACATCAAGCCATCACTATTTTTGGAGCTTTGTTGGTTGTCTCGTTGGTGCAGAGTTGTTGTTGTTGCTTTGTGTGTGTGTATGTGTGTGTGTGTGTGTGTGTGTGTGTGTGTGTGTGTGTATGTCTGGGTCTTGTGTGTAGTATGTTAATTGTCCTTATTGTAGACTTGACTGTGGCAGATGCTATGGGACCATCCCCCTCTTCTCCCATAGACCTTTGTCTAGCCCATTAGAAGGACATGATAGCCACTGCTCACAATCAAGTGGTTGAAATTTACAAAGGGAAGTTTTCACTTTTGCAGTGCAGAATGTTCCACTTTTGGTGTTAATTGTCCTCCAGATTGAACTTTTGATGCTGGCCCAATGGGGGCCGTTTTCTGAGAACCCTCAGGACCTGATTAAACTTCTTGAAACTGTTCTCTTTACATACTATCCCACTTGGGATGATTGCCCGTAGCTTTTACAGGTCCTATTCACTATGGAAGAGAGGAATTGAGTTCAACTAGAGGCCTGGAAATTGGTTCTGAGTCCCACTGGGGAACCCACCACTAACCAGGCCCTCATAGATGCCGGGTTCCCCCTGCCCTGCCCTGAAGGGGACCACAATTCAGCTGATGGTAAGAGGAGTCTTTTAGTCTATTGCCAATCTCTATTCACAGGTCTCAAAGCAGCCACACACCAGCCTGCAAACTTGAGCACGGTTTATGATGTTAGGCAGGGCCTGGATGAAAGCCCAGCTGCATTTCTGGAGCAACTACAGGAGGCTTTCAGAAGATACACACCATATGATCCAGAGTCACCAGAAAATCTGGCTGCCATGACTTTAGCCTTTATTAATCAGGTGGCCCCAGACATTAAAAGGAAACTGTAGAAGTTAGAGTGCCTAGGAGAGAAAAGCATTAGAGATTTAGTTACAGTGGCTGAGAAAGTGTATAATGGAAGGGAAAGTGCAGAGGAAAAAGAGATAAAAAAGGAAATGCATCAGAACCAGCATCTGGCTAATGTTTTACTAGCCACAACTGCTGATCCAGATAATGCAGAGATTACAGTGACCATTGGCCAGGGAGGAAGAAAGACCAAGAGGTAACAGAGGGCCCTGGCTGGGGAGAAATCAGTGTGCTTATTATAAGAAGGAAGGGCACTGGGCAAAGGAATGCCCTGAGAAGATGATTAAGGGCAACACTAAAGTTCTTAACCAGAGGGATATGGATAGTGATTAGGGGAGATGGAATTCAGCCCCCCTCCCCAAACCTAGGTTAACCCTAAAAGTAGAGGGGAAAAGGATTGATTTCATGGTGGATATAGGAGCTCAGAATTCAGTGTTACTGAAGGCTGATGGACCTATGACAGACAAGCAGACTTGCGTCCAAGGGGCCACAGGGGCTAAGCCCTACTCATGGACTACCCGAAGAATAGTGGACTTAGAAATGGGTCAGATAACCCACTTATTGCCAGTAATCCAGGAATGTCCATATTTGTTGTTGGGCTATGGACTACTGACTAAAATAAGAGCCCAGATACATTTTTCTAATGAAGGAGCTAAAATGCTCAATGAAGATGGGAGACCTATTCATGTATTAGTGACTAGTGACATGACTGAAGAATATAGACTCTACCTAATGGCCACAGAGTCTGACTCTCAAGTGAAGGCTTTAGGAGTTCCCATTGGCCTGGGTCACAAAGGGGTGAATGGGGCTGGTGGTGTATTGCCCCCTCATTTATGTGGAAATCAAGCTGGGGGGGAAGATCCAGTCAAAGTCCACCAGTACTCCATGCCCCTGGAGGCCAAGAAGGGAATTACCCCACACATTAAGTGCCTACTAGACTTGGGAATCCTTTGGCCTGTGCAATTGGCCTGGAACACACCCTTGCTCCTATTAAAAAGCCTCATATTAATGATTATAGGCCAGCCCAGAACTTGAGGGAGATCAATAAAAGGGTGATTGATATTTATCAGACGATATTAAACCCATACACCTTACTTAGCTCCCTACCTGCTGATTGACAGTGGTATACAGTTTTATACCTAAAGGATGCCATCTTCAGTCTGCCTCTAGCCCCTAAGAGTCAACAGTACTTCACCTTTGAGTGGCACAACCCAGAAATCAGGATCAGTGGCTAGCTGACATAGACTCGGTTATCACAAGGATTTAAAAATTCCCCCATCATCTTCAATGAGGCCTTACATGAAGACCTGGGTGAGTACCAAGTACAGATCCCCAAGGTTAGTCTCTTACACTATGTGGATGATATACTAATTGCAGCCACTGACTGGGAAAGCTGCCTGAAAGGAACTAAATGGATGTTCCATGCCCTGGGAGCCTTGAGCTGTTGAGCCTCAGCCAAGAAAGCCCAACTCTGTCAACAGCAGGTAACTTACTTGGGGTATATCCAGCAGTGGTTCTCGGATGCATAGAAGTAGATGGTGCTTAAGATCCTGACTCCTACCACAGCCAAACAAGTGAGAGAGTTCCTAGGCACAGTGGGTTTTTGCCACTTGTGGATCCCAGGTTTTGCTGAATTGGCTAAACCATTATATGAGGCCACTAAGGAGGGACAAAGCTTTCTATGGACTCAATATCACCAACAGTTTTGATAAACTCAAGCAAAGCTTACTTTCGGCTCCATCATTGGGCCTGTCAGATATGACTAAGCCTTTCCACTTATTTGTGGATAAGCACAAAGGAATAGTCAAAGGTGTCCTAACCCAAACCTTGAGTCCCTGGAAACAGTTCGCAGCCTATCTGTCCAAAAATCTGGACCCTGCTGCAGCTGGATGCCCCCTCCCCCCATGCCTCCACATAATAGCAGCTGTGGCTCTGCCAGTCAAGGATGCTGACAAATTGACTTTGGGACAAAACCTCACCATAACTACCCCTCACATTTTAGAGGGAGTTCTCAAGCAACCCCTGATAGCTCGTTGAGTAATGCCAGAATGACTCACTATTAGGCCCTGTTGCTCAGCCCTGCCAGAATAACATTCCAGGTGCCCACAGCCCCAAACCTGGCCACTCTACTACCTGACCCAGACCTGAAAGTGCCCCTACATGACTGTTCCAGAATCTTGGCTCAGGTACATTGTGTCCAACCTGATCTGAAGGACGCCCCCCTGCCTGATGTGGAAGTTACCTGGTCCACCAATGGAAGCAGCTTTGTGCAGAATGGACAGAGGTACACAGGAGCAGTAGTCACCCCCTCAGAGAAGGTAGTCTTGGCTGAACCAATGCCAACAGGCACCTCCACTCAGAGGGTGGATTTAGTGGCCCTGACAAAGGCCCTGGAATGGGACTGGGACACAAAGTTAACATCTACATTGACACTTACTATGCATTTGCCACCACCCATGTGCACAGGGCAATATATAAAGAGAGGAGACTGTTGACTGCAGAGGGAAAGACTATCAAAAATAAGAAAGAAATCCTGGCCCTTCTCAAGGCCCTGTGGAAGCCCAAAAAGGTGGCCATAATACATTGCCCAGGGCACCAAAGGGGAAATGAGCCCATCCCCAAGGGCAATAATTTTGCAGATAAGACTGCCTTGGAGGTGGCATTGAAGATCAACCCAATCCTGACTCTGGTCCTAGTAGATCCAGGGGCCCCTGACCTACCCGAGGCTCCAAAATACACCAAGGAAGACCTTGCCTAGATAAAGTCCCATCCCATGGTGCAGTGCCTAGAAGGATGATGATTGGTAGACAACAAGGTTATTTTGCCTGAACACTTGGGATGAAAGATGCTTCAAAAGATTCACCATGCCTCCCATATGGGGCCCCACAAAATGCAAGACCTACTGAGGCAATCTGGAGTTAAAGTCAGGGATGAACACCAAAAGGTCATAGACATCATTTCCAAATGTAAAGCCTGTCAACTAACCAACACTGTTGTTAATTCAAAGAACCCTAGAACAAGACTTCAAGGAAAGAAATCCAGATCCTACTGGGAGATAGACTTTACTGAAATAAAACCTGGCAAGTATGGATATAAATATATGTTAGTATTTATAGGTACTTTTTCAGGATATAGAGAAGCATTTCCCACCAAACATGAAACAACACAGGTGGTGGCCAAGAAGCTTCTGGAAGACATCTTGCTCAGGTATGGATTTCCTGCTATGATAGGGTCAGACAATGGACCGCCTTTTGTGTCCCAGGTGAGTCAGAATTTAGGCCATTGTGCTTAAAGACCCGAGTTCAGGACAGATGTAGCGCATGAACAGAACTCTAAAGGAGACCCTCACCAAATTAGCCCTAGAGACTAGCATGGACTGGGTGACTATTCTCCTCTTTGCTTTATACAGGGTTAGAAACTCTATCAAATGGGACTTACACCTTTTGAAATTATGTTTGGCACCCCACCCCCTATTATTCCCAGCCTGCAAACAGATCTCTTGGTGGAGCTGGATGACCAAGATCTCCTTGAAGCCATACAGAGAGTCCAGTGGGCACACAAGCATGTTTGGCTAAAGCTTAGGGCCCTTTATTAGTCTGGTGTCCCTCCCAAACCCCACAGGTTCTGGCCAGGAGACTGGGTCTATGTCAGAAGGCATTGCCAAGGGACACCAGAACCCAGGTGGAAGGGGCCCTTTGTCATCCTGCTGACTACACCCACTGCCATCAAGGTTGATGTACAGCAGCCTGTATCCATAAACTCGCACCCGGCCTGTAGACCCCTTTGCACTCAAGGAACACTACGGAGGACAAGAATGGGAGACAGTCAAAGACCCAAGCAACCCACTCAAACTCCAAGTTCGACAAGGTCCCAAGCAACAGCAATCTTACCAACCTTGCTGACTGTATGTACTGTATCTGTGGGATGTTCCTCAGGGAACTCACACACACCCCTGAATTTGACTTGGCAGCTTATAAATGCTGAGAGCCAGGAAGTCATAGTTCAGTTGTCTAAGGTGGCTCCATTGGGCACCTGGTTCTCCAATATCACTGTAGACCTTTGTCAGTTCTACCCTCCTCATGATCCAGCTGCAGCTTGGGTCCCTCCCATGCATTTTTCCACTCTGGATTTGCAATGCAAGGAACTGCATTTCTATGTGTGCCCAGCACATGCAGCCGGTAGGGTCTGGAAGAACAGCCTAAAATGTGTGTGTGGGGGGGAGGGGGTTGGCAAATGACTACTATTGTGCCAAGTGGGCCTGCATGTTCACTAGGCATTTATGGTGGACACATCTCCCCTTAAAACAGATTACATTTCCCTAAAGTGCCTCCCCCTACCAGAGTGTCAATATTTAGCATTTCCTGCATGGGGCTGCCAAGAATGCCGGTGCAACCCTGTACAAATAACCTTCACTACAGAGGGACAATGGAAAGAGGTCAGTTGGACCAGGGGAAAATGTGGGGAATTAGGAATTATGACAAAGCTGGTTTTTTTTTATTTTTTTTTTTTGGATGGGCACTCGACCCAGGGGCTTTATTCACCATAAGACTCCTCACCAGGAGGATTCAGTCTATGACAGTGGGTCCCAGTTGAGTGATCAAACCTAAGCCCAAGCCTGCTCCTGTTCCTGGGCCCAAACTCAAGCCGGAGTTCACAAGGCCCAAGCCTACTTCTCCCCAAACCTCAACTTCTATGCCTCTTATTGCCTCTGGCACCACCACCTCGAAGGCGAGCCCAAATGAAGTAGACCAGCTTCTTGATTTGGTGCATTGATTGTTCCTGGTTTTGAACTCCACTAAGCCAGACGTAACTTCCTCCTGCTGGCTCTGTTATGATACTGCTTCCCTGTACTATGAGGGTATCATAGTTCTGGGTAATTACACTAAGGTTTCTGACTACAACCAGTGCCATTGACAGTTTAAAGCCTCATTGACCCTCCAACAGGTTTCAGGCCAAGGCCTCTGTATCGAGGTAGTTTCTGAAGAACAGTAGGCCCTCTGCCATCAGACCCTTGCTCATACCAGCTTGTCATGGTCAAAATACTTAAACCCTCACAACAATGCTTGGTGGGCATGCTCGTCTGGGCTGACACCATGTACCCATGTCCAAGTTCTCAATCACACTAAGGGCTTCTGTGTCCTGGTAAGACTAGTCCCCAAGTTGATCTATCACATGGAGGATGAATTGTTCAACAAATTGGAAGCCCCAACCTTGAGGTGAACAAAAAGGGAGCCAATAACTGCTCTCACCTTAAGCATCTTATTGAGGACCAGCCTAGCAGAAGTGGGAACAAGAGCAGCTTTCCTAATTACCCAAAACCAACATCTCAACCTAGATGCCACCATAGATATAGACATAGAGCAGTCAGAGAACTCTATCTCTCCTGTAGGAGTTCCTAACATCGTTGGCAGAGGTTGTCCTACAAAACATAAGAGGTCTAGACCTGATCTTTCTTCAACAGGGAGGGCTCTATGCTACCTTAGGAGAAGAATGCTGTTTCTATATAGACCATTCAGGAGTAATAAAAGACTCAATGGCCAAAGTAAGGGAAGGGCTAGCAAAGCATAAGAGGGAGCGAGAGGCAAACCAGGGATGGCTCGAGTCGTGGTTTAATGCCTCTCCCTGGCTGACTACTCTAATTTCTACTTTATTGGGCCTCATCCTCATATTACTACTGATCCTAACCTTTGGCCCTTGCATCTTGAACAGGCTGGTACAATTTATGAAAGAGAGACTTGGGGCTATTCAGCTGATGGTCACCAGGTCCAGTTACTAGCTGGTGGCAACAAATATTCTTGGGGGGGAAGCCTATTATCAGCCCCTGTTTGAAAGGGCCATGAGAGTATAGATGGAATTAGAGCAGAATTGAGACCCATGATTGGGCTCTTGTAGGTCCTAGGAAGAGGAGAGAATGAAAGAGCAGAACAAACTCCATTTTAAGAAAGAATTCCATTTCAGACAGGACTTGACTGGGGGCTGAACTTGATTACAGGAAAAATCACAAAATTTCAAAAACAACCACAAATGGCCCAGGGCCCGATCCAATGTATTCAAAGGTTGCACACCCTTACTCAATCCTGAGACGCCAAGTCTTGTAAGACTCCCTGCTTGCAGTTTTTCCCTTTAAAAACCCCTTACCCCAATAGCTCAGGCCATTCTCCTCTACCCCCTGCTGCATCAGAGTGCTGGACGATGGTCTGAGCTCCAACTTGTAATCAATAAACCTCTGTGTGTTTGCATCAGATACTGGCTCTGTGGTGGTCTTGTTGGGGGGTCTTGTGATGCAGGCACAACAATTTGCACTCCCTACTTTGAGCTAAGGTGGTTACTCCTTTCTACGTGGGTGCCAGGACCTGCATGCCACCGGGTACCAGCACTAATCCCTGCATGGCGGCTAGCGCTGCTATGTCTCAGGTCAGGGATTGAGGCCAATCGCCAAACGCCTCGCCTGCCCACCCACACCTCGAACTGCAGGTATAGCCTAACCCAGCTCTTTATTTACAAAAAAAGGGGAATCAGTGTTTACCTGCTCCAGCACAGGCAAATTTCGCAAGGCAAGATTGGAGAACCAAGTTTACCAGCACTCTCCATAGGTACACACAGGCACTGAGGCCAGTCTAGGTGCTTGACCTTCTCAGGTGACTGCTGTGTTCCTACATGGGCTGAGGCAGCCCACTAGTGACCATGCTGCATGTGGGTGTGCCAGCAGGTGACTCCTTTCTTTTTAAACTTGTTCCGCATTACTGCTTAAGCCTTATAGGTCAAACACCTTTGGAGCAGTGCTGTAGGACCTGCTTTAGTGCTACACCTGTGACACTTGCTGGCCGAACATTGGTACTACAGCTAAAAACCATCAAATGATCCAGCCATTCACCTTACCTGGTTAATTAAGTGCTTAGGACATCTGGACACTTAGGACAATCTCTCGAGGATCTTATTGGAGGCAAATTACTTGATAATTTTATACCTTAAACCGATTAATAAATAAACAAAATGAAAAAAATTTCTTTACAAAATTTAAGTATTTCTTACACCATAGCAGATAATATAACCACTCAGGAATTTTAAAACTTCTTTGTTTATGCTATGGATGAAATTTTACAAGACATATATGACCTTCCTGGGATGTATACAATTTTTGCCATAATGGCAATTAGCATAGTAATTCATATCATATCATTAAAAAAACTGGTTTAATAACAGCACCAAATATGAGACATTTGCAAAGTGGTAATGACAACTTAAACCAAAGTATTCATTCTTTGAAATCTGCTAATTTACCACATGAACTTCAGTCCACTAATAATAATGAATTGATAATCAGATTTAATTCCATGGAAAATAAATGTGAAAAATTATGGGATAGAACATTAAGCCTGCAAGGCAATCTTAATGTCATACAGATATATCTAAGGAGGAACACTCATCATTAATCAATAGAATGAAATCTTTGGAATCATATGTTTATGATGAACATAAACATGTTTTGATTCCATGAAGTCACTGGAATCATTTATGGTACAGGAAGTACAGAATTTAGAAAAAGCTGTGGTTAATTGATTTCAAGCTTTACAGGACTCTGTTAGAACTGATAATAAAAGTGCTAATGTGCAGAAGGAAGAGGTTAGAGAGGTTATAACATCACCAGTGCTCTACAGAGTTAGAGATGACTTACCAAAAGTCACAAGTTCCCATGCTATAGTTTATCATATTATCATTTGTGAAAAGCCAGCAACTGATAAATATCCTGAAGGATATATAGAATATAAATGGGAGTCTATACATATGAGAGATTTAAAGAACATCAGGGAAGCTGTAGTTACCTATGATATACATTCAACATATGTGAAACAGATGTTAAATACATGGTCTTCTAGAAATAGGATCACACCAAATGACTGGAACCAGTTAATATCAGCTGTAGTAGAATATAGCCAGCAGTTACATGAAAAAGTTGGTTGAGAGAAGAAGCTAAGTTCCTTGAGCAGCAAGTTAAGACTAGAGGTTTTAAGATCTCCCAAGATCAAATTCTTGGTGAGGGCTGTTTAGCTGATATAGATGCAGAATCTACTTTTGATGGGCATACATTATCCATATGCCATACAGCAGCCTTAAATGTTTGGGGAAAGATACCAGAATGAGGGAAACCAACTGAGCTATATATGAAGGCATTCTTGCGTCAAAAGAGCCATTTACTGATTTTTTTCACAAATATTGACCAAAGTTGTAAACAAGATAATATCAGATCCAGAAGATAGATGAATACTAATTCAATCTTTGTTTTTTGATAATGCTAATATAGAATGCAAACATATACTTGCACTTTTAAAGACCACTAATGCATAATGCTCAGATTTTCAAATATAGTTCATTGTCTTTTGTTTCTATAGGTATTTCACACTTTGTTTTTCATAATGTAAGCACTGTAACTTGAGAAATCATTGCACTATTTAAGTAGTTTAGTAATACTATGAATTTAATTTGCAGTTTGCTTAAGATTTAGTATAGTTCATAATTCTTGAACTCTTAATTAAGAAAAGAAGCTGTTAGGAGCCTAACTTTCCTTTAGAGACTCTCACAGGTGTACTATAGGTCTGTCTTCTAGGTGGCTCTAGGCTTTCTTCCATTTTAAGAAATATTTCCAAAAGTTACACTCCACAACTTTCACTTACATTTCATTCTCAGGAACCAATAGCTACTTCCTTTATCTGCAAGGAATGCTGAATGATATAGCTTTTATCTAAGCACATTTAAATTTACAACAAAGTCAACATATTGTTTGGGGGCTTCTGCTTGTTTGATTTCCTTTTTTTTGGGGGGGGGGTAGTGTCTCATAGAGCCTGCTTTGGCCTCAAACATGCCTCCACATCTCAAGTGCTCTGATTATAGGCATATATGGGCCACTATGCCTGGCTTAAATCAGGATATTGTTATTTATAATCAAACTATTATTCATATAAGAAGTTGAGGTGTTTAATCTCAATTGTTAATTTGATGAGTTGTAAAATCACCTTGAAAAGGGGACTCTGGGGATTCCTATGTATGATTATTCTATTAGGTCAATTGAGATGGAAAGACCCACCTGCTGTGTGAAGGGGGTGTCACCATTTCACCATTCACTGGTCTAGGTTGTTGGGGAGCTAGGCAGTAGTGGTTCATGTCTTTAATTCCAGCACTTGGGAGACAGAGGCAGGAGGATCCCTGTGAGTTAAAGGCCAGCCTGGTCTACAAAGCAAGTTCTAGGACATCCAGGACTGTTAAACAGAGAATTCCTGTCTTGAAAAATCCAAACCAAACCAAACACACACACACACACACACACACACACACACACACACACA
>CABHPP010138986.1:0-43311 GCA_902168425.1 Peromyscus attwateri | reverse complement strand
TCTAGTATGGATTTCTAATCTTGTCATTAAAAATCATTAAAAATGGACCTCATACATCCTTCCTCTCTTCCCTCTACAGTTGGCTTCCGGTTCTCTGTTTTTGCTTTTGTGTTCTCTGCCTCATTCTTATTCACTGAAACTAAAAACTGCTGCCCCTAAAAACCAACAAATGGAAAGTCAATGACCTGATGGGCTCAGTTTGTCGGATAGGTCCTGGTGCACACTGTGGACCATCATTTTCTACATAGACGTTACAGTCTTCATTGAATTCAGCTTCATGTTCGTAAGGAATAAAAAGCTAATAAGAAAGTAGATCTTTGTATGTGTGTAAAAGAGTAAGAGCATCTTGTAAAAATATCTTCGAAGTGTGTACACAAAAAACACCAGTGGAATTTAATAGAGTTGCATGACGGTTTTCCAAATCAGGCGATGTCTCCATCTATGCTGCGGAGGAGGAGGATCATTCCAGGAATAATCATCAAATTCTCTTATTTAATGAGAACACAAAAACCCATGGCAATTCATTCTCATTGTCTGCCTTTTTCGTAATTTAAAATAGTGATCTTTGTGCTAAATGAAAAGGCCCAGGCTAAGATGCAGTTTATGATGAAAAAGGATCCACCGTTTCCGTTTTCTGTACCTTTTTCTTGCATCTTGTTTTTTTCTTTTTCTTTCTTTCTTTTTTCTTTTTTTGAAAGTAAAATGAAAGCAAATTGTCAGGCTGATGTTGAAAAATGCAGTTCCTAGAAATTTGTGTTTTGTAGATCAAATTAATTAGTATAGGTGAATTCAGATCATTTGAGACTCTCAGAAGTTCCCAGTGAGTTTCTTTCTCCCTCAGAATGGGGCCCCTATTTCTGTCCGTGCACAGGTGGCAAGCTGCACACGCTCAGGCTTTGTTGGAATGTGCCCTCCTCCATCTTGTGAGAATTGCATAGAGGGTGTAGAAAGCAGCATGGAAAGGTTTCTAGTCTGAGGACTGTGCATGTGCAAATATTTGTTGATGAATTTAAAGAAAAAGTAGATTTGACCTTTAACCTGAAACTCTATTAGAAAGAAATTCAGAAACAAAATTACATGTGTCATCTGAATTATTTTTAACATCAGCATCCATGTAAATTTATTATGTTAGTCCTTAAATTACTTTGAGTTTAATCATCTGTATAACTTATTCTTATTTTATTGCTATAATCTCTATATCTTAATCACATTTAGGCTTTAATAATAAACATTAGATGATTTTTATAAGCTATAATTGTCTAGAGTAAAAGGAAGCAAATCTTATGAGCAGAAAATGCCTTTGGGGGAGAATACCTGATAAAATGATATGGGTTATTATGAATTCTAATAGTTTTTGCTCTTATGTCTGTATAATAGTTTATTTTTTACTTTGTGATTTTTATAAAAAATTGTAAGTAACTAGGACACTTTCTATTTTCCAATTTAATTGCTCCTACAGGGTTTGCAACAAAATGTAATCTTGCAGAAGGAAACCTGCAGCTTGTTCTAATTTCTTTTTATTTTCCCTTTGTGAAAATCCAAGTCACAACCCACCAAATAGTACAAAATGATTTTTAGTTTTTGAACCTTTTTACAGCACACGGGCTAAATACTAGAGCTCGTGTACCTTATTAGTTCTGCACTCAAATATTTCACAGATTATATTTTCCAAATATATACATATATATCTAATATATATATATACACACTTCCAATATATATTTGTATGTTTCATATACGTGTATGTGTATGTATTTGTATGTATATATGTATATATCTCCAAATATTATTCAGATTTTCCACTAGAAAAAAGTAGGGGCTAAAAAAACGGGCTAGAGAGACGTCTCAGTGGGTAAGTGTACTGGGTGTCCTTCCAGAGGATTGTGGTTTGATTCCTAGAACCCACATTGTGGCTCACAACTATCTGTAACTCTATTTCCTATGGTTCATTTTCTTCTTCTGATTTCTGTGGTCACTAATGTGTGTGTGGTGCACAGACATACATACAGACAAAACAAAACAAAGCAATCTTAAAATGTACCTCATGACTTGTATGTCTTGGGTTTCACAACTTCCTATACTTTTAAAAATGCTTATTATTTTTAATATGCTTTTAATCAAAATAAGATTATATCACTCTTCTCTTCCCTTTTCTCACTTCAACCTCTCCCATGTCCCCTTCCTCCATGCCCTCCCACTCACTTTCAAATTGATGACCTCTTTTTCTTTGTTACTATTGTTACACACAGACACGCACACACACGTACGTGTATACACACATGCACAAATACATAAATATAATCCGATAAGTCCATTTTTTGTTGTTTGCATGTATACAATCAGAACAGATCACCTTGTATTGGATAAGCAATTAGAAGATCTTCTCTGGGAGAACCTGTTTTCCTTTCTTGCAGTCATTAGATGCCTGTAATTCTTTGTCTAGGGGTGGAACCCCTTGAGATTTTTCCCACTTCTGCATTAGCATGTCTATTGATATCACCATTGTTCAGGTCTTGTTTTGGAAGCCATTTCTAGGAGACAACGTTTCCACAACAGACTTCCTTGCCCTCTGGTGCTTACAATCCTTTCCGCTCCCTTTTTCATAATATTTCCTGAGCCTTGGGTACAGGAGTTGTGTTGTAGATGTATCCATTGGTGCTGTGACCTCCATGATTCTTTGATCTCTTCAGTGTGTCCAGTTATGGTATGGTTATCTGCAGTGGTCTCCATTTGCTATGAAAGAGGAGTTTTTTGTTTTCTTTTTCTTTTCCTTCCTTCCTTCCTTCCTTCCTTCCTTCCTTCCTTCCTTCCTTCCTTTCATTCTTTTTTCTTTTTTTCCTTCTTTTTGATGAGAGTGAGTGAGAAATTTATCTGTGGATATAAGGATAAGTATTAGTATGTATTTAGGAATTATGTTGGTTTAGTAAAGTGGTGGTATTAGTTCTCTTTTAAATCCATGACATTACTAGGCCCAGGTAGTTGGGTAGTTTCTGGTATGTGGCATGATTGTACTCCTGTTGAGTGTGTCTTGAGTCCAATTAGACAGCTGTTGCTATGCAGCTGCCAAGGGAGAGAAGAAATAACAATAGTCCTACCCAGCTGTGACACGGGGAGCTGCAATAATGACCAGCATGGCAAGGTATCACCAAAGATGTAATAGTGGCACTGAGGTTGGTAATAACCAACTTTCTATACTTTAGTTTCTGCTCTCTTCTCAACAGTGGAAGTCATGCTTAAACAACCAAGCAAACAAACAGAAACACACTTTGCCAGTGTATGTATCATAATACTTTGTCAGTTTTGGCATTGGCAATTTGTATAACAAAAGACATAATTTATCCAATTATGTAAACAGCCTGTTATTGAGTACCCTGTGCTATAAATACACACTGGCAAGTCAAGATTCTGCCTTCAAGGATCTCACAGTGGAGCATAGGCTTACAGATGCACATAAAAAAGGAAAGATGCTGAGCATCAGTGACTGGAAAGCCAGCCAGTTCAGAATGACAGTGCTTCTTGTTGGGTAGCAAGTACCAGGGGAAGTTACATAAATATTCTGATTTCCATACCTCATAGAGACAGGAGTTTGCCAATCAGAAATACATTCAGTTACTGCAAGGGTACTGATGCTTAATCATGCTTGGTATGGTGGAATGCTATCCTCTAATCATAACAGCCATTATTTGCATAGTTTAGAGCAGCCATGATAACTTGCAAGAGACTCTCAATAGATCAGGTCTTTTGGCATCCCCTGATAGAGGGAAGAACTCCAAGGATTTGTTAGTTTTTCATCTGAGATTACAGGAAGTTCCTACTGTGCCCCTCCAGCTGCATGCAATTCTTCCACAGTTGCACACGGTCTTGGAAGGTGCAACAATGTGAAGAGGGTGGAAAAATAACTGAAATCAGGGTGAGGGGTTGAGGACTGTCATTCAATGCAGTAATGAGGAAGTTGTCATCCATTCTGGGGTAAGACTTTCTATGATGCAGCTTTCAGGAACTCTGGTAAAGTCATCTGTTTGTCAAGCTAGACTTGGGCAGAGTCATTACTTAGGTCTGTCACTGATGCTCTATCAGGGATAGGCAGACATTTATTCATGTTTCCCCAGGAAAGGTTAACACAGCACATGACTCCATCATTTGAAGAGACATTTTCTCAGGTGCCAAGCTAAGGTGTGGGGATCAAAGAAAGCCCTGAGTGAATGTGTAAGGAATGGAGGAGCAGATGAAGTCCCAAGTGAACATGGATTATTGACAAGGACTCCAATGCCTCTGAAACATGAGAATTGTCAGTCTTCACCAGTCCATGCTCATGGAATTGATAAAGTCCCTCTCCATCCTTGTTCAGTCTTTTGGTGTTTATTGAGTGTTTCTTATTATCTTCATTTTCTTGAGTCTCCT
This sequence comes from Peromyscus attwateri, assembly GCA_902168425.1. Lineage (NCBI taxonomy): Eukaryota > Metazoa > Chordata > Mammalia > Rodentia > Cricetidae > Peromyscus > Peromyscus attwateri. The sequence goes on along the minus strand of CABHPP010138986.1, from coordinate 38,910 downwards.
ATTGGCTTATAGCATGTCTACCTTCTTCTGATATTTATATTTATGGAGATTTCCAGAGGGTAGAAATTACCAAAACAAAGCACAAAATAGACAAGCAAACAAGCAAAAATTTCTTATTTTATCCTTTAGAGAATACCCTGTGTGATTTAGGTTCTGTTTCTTGGATTATGAAATTCCTTCTTCCTCACCTTCCTTAACTTCTCCAAGTCCTATGATTAAGACGTAATTCAAATAATGTCCTCAATGAAGTGTTATTAAGCTTCATACTAAGAGGATATTTATTCTCTCATTAGTTTCCCTTAAGCCTCTATTTACTAAACACTAAGGCTCTTGTGTGTATGTCCAGGAATACCCATCCTCCTCTTTCCTTTTCATGTTTCTGCCTTCCTTCTTCACCAGTGCTGTACCTTCCTCTCTCACATCTAGTACAATGTTTGATTCATGCTTTTTATACCATAGTTAAGAAGTGAAAACCTTTACTTCAACACTGACCAATGCTAGGAGTACAGGAAGGTCGAGTTTCTCCTTTATATAAACCACAGAGAGTGTTTAATTGTTTTCTAAACAACATCAGTGGATTCACATAACAGAACTCTGGGTATCTCAGCAAGATACAATAGAAATTACTTAACATTTTTTTTTTGCTTGAATCTTTTGTCTTAATAATCTCTATCATAATGCTGATTACCTTCCAGGACCTAGCTGAAGAGCTGGAGGGAGGGTTCAGTGGTTATGAGTGTTTGCTTTGGAGTCAGGATGACGAGTTCATGGCCCAGTACCCGTTTAACCAGTTGGGCATCCCATGCCTACCTTTGACTCTAATGCCACTTGGGGGCAGAGATGAGAATGTCCCTGGGGCTTGCTGCTTTCCCTCTCAGTTGAGGGTGACCCCTAGGTCCAGATAGGATGTCTGCCTCAAGAACTATGTGCAGAGCGGGAGAGGAGGGAAGCAAATGCCCCCACTTTGTCTTTGTCCATGTAAGCACAGGTGTGCACGCCTGCACAGACGAGGACACAAACACTAACACATATAAACAACACAAACACATGCTAAATAAATTATATTTCAAAAAGGAATATGGCTGGGAAATTTTAATAACATTAGTTGTAAAGTTGAATTTTGGAATATTTTTGACTATGATGAATTTTTTCACACTATCCTTCTTACCTCTACTCATATACTACCCAAACTCACTGGGTTACCTTAGAGTTCAAAACTGTTATTTTCCCCCTAAAAGAATAAAGTCGCCTATAATCCCAACAAACTGTAGCCCTAGTTTATTACAGAAACAATTTCATCTTGACTACTATGGATAAGACGCTTAAATTTATCACAATAAATTTTGTGTCCCTTTTTTTCTATTTGTTTTCTTTTTCCTTTTATTGAAATAGATTTTTTTCACACAATATATTCTGGTTACAGTCTCTCCACCCCTGCTTCTCCCAGTTCCATCTCCCCTTCCATACAGATCCACACACTTCTGTCTCTTGTTAGAAGACAAACAGGCATCTAAGAAATAATAATAAGATAAAATAAAGAAAAAACAAACAAACCAGAATATGACATAACAAGAAAATGAGCCAAAGAAAAAGCACAAGAGACTTATATAGACACAGAGACACCCATGATCACACACATAGGAATCCCATACAAACCCCAAATTGGAAGCCTGTTTGGCACAAAGGACCTGTGGGACAGAATCAAACGCCCTGACAACATTATTAGGCAAAGAACCTCCAGAGATGCTGTTGAGTTCATTTTCTGTTGATCATCCACTACTGGGCATGGAGCCTACCTTTAAGAGTACTTTATTTCCCCACTGAGACTCCCTTGGAGAAAACTAATTTTTCATTTGCCAGTGGCTATCAACTGGAGATAGCCTCTGGGTTAGTGATGGGATGTGTATCCACTTCTCCCTTCAGCTCTAGAAGCCCATCTGTTACAGACTCGTGCAGGCCCTGTGCATGCTACCAGTCTCTGTGCGTTCACATGTGTGTCATCCCTGTTGTGCAAAGGAGGCCTTGATCCCTTGGTCCTCCATCCCCTCTGGCTCTTACACTCTTTGCTCTTCCTTTTCTACAAAGTTCCCTGAACCACAAAGGGAGAGATTTGGTGGAGACATTCCATTTAGGGTTGAGTTTTCCAACCTCTCTCACTCTTTGCATATTGTCTGCCTGTGGGTCTCTGTTCCCACCTACTGCAGGAGGAAGCTTCAATGATGATGGTTGAGCAAGGCACTGATCTATGAATATAGCAGAATGTCATAGGAGTCATTTTATTGCTACATTCCTACAGCAGAACAGTAGTATTTGGTTTTCCCCCTAGGTCCCTGGCCCATTAGTCTCAGATTCTTGGCAACTTGTGTAGCATTGAGTATAGGTTCTAACTTGTGGAGTGGGCCTTACATCAAATCAGCTATTGGCTGGTGACTCCCACAAGCTCTGTGTCACTACTGCATTAGCACATCTTGTAATCATGTCATTGCAGATTGATGGGTTTGTAGCTGGGTTAGCTCCTTTGGTAACATGCAGAGAACTTTCCAGTACCATGAACACTAGTTCATAGTGGTGAAGAAAGATCTAGGTAGGTAGTAGCTCAACTTCTGCATGTTCAGTGAATTGTGTAGGTGCTGTATGTAGCAATAGCGCCTTACCATCAGTTTGTGAAGAGTCACGGACAGCCTTGGGAATAGTCTGGATTGTTTGGGGGTTCACATGGGACCTCTTTGGCCAACAACTTGATTATATGTAATTCATTCTTGGTACTGGAAGCTATAATTTATTGATGAGAGATGTCCAGTTTGGGCTGTGTCTTCCCCATGGAAGAGTTCGTTTAGATCATATATATACATATATACATATATGATGTGTATATATTCTAGGAAGCTTCTACTATATTAGGCTTCCACAGGAACCACAAATGGCCTTGGTTTCAGCTGTCTCTTCTGTATTTCTTCTCTCACCCTGTTCCACCCCCCTCCCTGTTTGACACTCCCATTTCAATCCCAACTCTCCCACTCATCCGTAAGCACCTATTCTAATCTCTTTCCTGGGGAGGTCCATTCCATTTTTAGATTGAGAGGGGCAGTAGAAAGCTCTTTCCCTTTGAAGACCTTATTCTCCACAATTTCAGACCTTTCAGATCTCTCATAGCCTCCTTGAAAAAGCTCTTTTTAGTGTTGAAATAGGAGAACTGGACTTAAATGATTCAGGGGGTATCCAGAAAAGGATTGCCTATTTATAGTCAGCCAGAAACAATAGGATTGATTAAACTGCATAGTTATTTCTCCCCTTTCTCTCTCCCTCCCTCCCCTCTCCTTTCTCTTTCCTTCCTTCCTTTCTTTAAAATGATATGCCAGGCTTTATGGAAAATTCATTTAATTCCTGGTCTCCTTCTCTTAAAGCACTGTTTCTCAGCCTCTGAATGAATTGTTTTGTTTTGAGAATCTGCTCTCTCACAAGAAGCAGGAGAGAGAGAGATTTTAGAGGATGAATACTTACCATGTTGTTTAGATGTGAAAGGAGAAGGTATTTGTGAGGGGAAAATGATAATCTGATAATCTGGTAATGTATTGCTTTGATATGTCTCTCAATTCTATTACATTCCACCATGCGTTAATCTATCATGATCTTGCCTCTGTCTCAAGGTTGGCTGTAGGACACTTGCTCTAAGCTAATGTCACACATGAGATCAGCTATTTCTCACCGTGGCTTCCCGTGGGCGCCTTGCAAGGAGCATGTTTATTACTCTACTGCAGCATGAACTGGCTTGCCACTACAAAGTCAGCCCCAAATACTGCTCGATTCTGCTTCATGCCATCAAACACTAGAAATTTCCCCGCTTACAGGTGAGATATCTGAGGAATGGAATCAATATCTTGATACACGAATAGAAATTAAAATGGATTTCAGCTTAGGTCATAACCTAATCCAGTCGCTTTCCTCTCAAGGTTTTTCAGTGGAATGCCAGTATTATGAGGATGTTGAAGAGAAGGAATAAAGTGTGTCCACGCTTAGGGTAGGGTTTTATTCTGGAAAATTGAAAATCACTGATTTACCACTTTTTTTTTTGAAAGAAGAAAGAGGGTGGTTCATAGTTGAAGAGCTTGTGACCTTTTACAGAAATTAGACAGGTGGCTGTGCATGGCTGTTCTTACAGTGATGGGGTGGGATGGCCAGTCTAGCTGAGGCCGAGCCCTTTAGACTGCAGAGCAACTGGCTTAATAGCTTTATAGGAGGACAGATTTGATAGGCGACTTTACCGTGGTCTTTAGGTACTTAATGGTTAAATGAGTATGTAAGGGCAATTCAGAGGATGTTCTGAGTACCACAGATGTGTTGCAAACAGCAATATCCATCACCTGTTCTTCTCCAGAGGCACAGGGACTGCCTTGCAGGACCTCACTAGGGGTTCATAATATCTGGCAGTTATTTCTCTTGTGGCTTCTTTAATCCAGGTTCTAGGTGGTTGTTTTACAAACACACCTGTGTTCATTTTGCTTTATTTTCTCATTTTTCCCCTCACCTTTCATCCTCTTTTCTTGTTAAGAGACGTGTTACATAGCATTACTGGAATATGGAGTGATGGAGCTAGTTTCTGTCAGCCATTGTATCCACTGGTGGAGCCAGAGGGTCACAGCCTGAGTGGGGCAGACTGGAATGCAGCACTCCTTGTAGCCCTGGTGTTCTGGAATGTTCATGCCTATCTCCAGGTTTGGTGTAAGTGGTGATGTGTATGTGACCTTGAGACAATGTTATGTCTCTGAGTCAGAATCATCTGGTGTCTGAGGTGCTCTGTTTTGTTTGTTTCCTTTTTTTAATGGTAGTTTCTTACAATTTGAGGATTTCATAATGCAGATAATGTGTTTTTATTAAATCTATCCCCCTGTTCCCTCCCTTCTAACTCCTCTACCACCTTTCCCTACCAATTACACATACTCATTGTTTTTAACTCATGGAGTCTTCTTGGTGTTTCCTCTATATGCATCATGTGGAACTGTTTACTGGGGCATGGGAAGCCTGTCAGGGGCCATATTCCTGGGAAAGTTTGATTTTCCTTTCTCCAGCAGCCATCAGTTGCCTACAGATCCTCAGCTTCATGACCCCTCTCCCCATCTAGGATAGAATTTTGTTTGGCAGGATCTTATGCATGCAGTCACAGCCACTGTGAGTTCACGTGTGCAATGATGCTGTCACGTCCAGCAAATATAGTTGTGCTGCATACAGCCACTAACTCTGGCTCTCACAATCTTTCTTTCCCCTATTCCTCAATAAAGTGTAAGACAGATGCCACATTTAGAGTTGAGTACTCCATAGTCTCTGATTTTCTGCACATTGGCAAGTTGTGACTCTCTGTATTTATCATCCACTACTGTAGAAGGAGCTTCCCACATGAGAGTTGAGCAATGTACTGATCTTTGGCTATAAAGTTAAAAATTTAGGGGTCAGTGCATTCCTATGATCCTTTATTAGAATAGTAGTGGTAGGTTCTCCCCTAAGGCCTATGACCTATCCATCCATGTGTTCTTAGAACAGTTAACCAAGAACCACACTAGATATGAGTTTTGTCTTGTGGAATAGACCTTAAATCCAATCACAAAATGGTTGGTTACTCCTATAACATTGATGCCAAAACTGTAGCAGTGAGCATATCTTGACAGGCTACTCATTGTTGTATCTCTCAGGGTTAGAGCAGGGTAAGAGTGATGATTACTTTGCTGCCCTGGTAGTGTGTGTGCATAGCACCTTCCAGCAGTATGCAAGCTAGCCAGAAGAAATGAAGCTTTTAGATTGGTGCTAGCTTGATTTCTTAATCTTCTGTGACTCAAGTGTATGATGTCTTCAGTAATAGGGTCTCACCATCAAGTTCCAGATAGTAATCAAGAGCTCTGAGAATGGTCTATAATATATGAGACCCCATTGATGAACAGCTCAAAATGAGGTTACCCATGTCTGGCCTGGGCTTTTTACTTGAGAGCCTCCATTGTCTAGAGGAACACTGTCTCCCTATTATAGGATAATACCACTTAAACATTTAAAATCTAAAGGTGTGTATATTTTAGTAAGCTTCTATGGTAGGTAACATGTTTCCATATGCCTTTTTTCAAAGTCTTTAGTACTTGTCACCTCTCCCTACACTAATTTCTCTGCCACATCCCTCTAATTGAACCCCATTCCTGCATTATTATTACCCTGTCCCTTTTCTACATAACCAGTGTTCTATTCCCTTCCTTTGAAATACTTTCCGCATAGTCCCTTAGTTGTTTCCTGACTTCTATATATACTTTGGTTTAAACCTACTTGTCCAAAGAAAAGACTGATGCTACATATACTTTTTCTTACATAGGTGAATCAAATTTGTTATCAGCCTCACAGTGTGCTCTCGATTAGGTTAGATAGTCTAGACAGAACAGATCCCAGAAATCCTCACACATAGTAAGTCAGTAAGTTCCCTATGAATTTTAAATGGAATAAACTAAATGTAGATGTAACCAACCATCTTATTAAATAAGAAACACAGAGCCAATGTAAAGATAAAAGCCCAAGAGGTCAGAGCTAAAAGCCTTACCCGCCTGCTTCCAGCTAGCCTCTTCAGCCAAGAGACCCCTCCAAAAGGAGCTACTTCCTGTGTGTTTGTCTTATAAAGAGTTCTTGTTCTTCCTTCTCATTGGTTGTAAACCCAACCACATGACCGTCTCGTCACTGCCTGTCTGTAGGTCACTCCAGGTCTTCTATGGTTGGTATTGAGATTAAAAGTGTGTGTCTCCAATGTTGGCTGTATCCTTGAACACACAGAGATCTACCTAGTTCTGCCTAACAAGTGCTGGGATTAAAGGTGTGTGCCACCACCGCCCAGCTTTCGCTATGGTTTGCTAATAGCTCTGACCCCAGGCAACTTTATTTATTAACATACAAATAAAATCACATTTCAGTACAAATAAAATACCACTATAACTAAAGGTAGTTTTTATTTCATAATTATTTCCTGAAGCAGTTAAACTACATTTAACTTCAAATGCTCTCAGTATGTTATGTTTTATTTGAAGAGAATCATTCTTCCTGTCAGTTGATGTTAGCTAATACTAACTATGAAATAAAACAAAAGCACAGTAAAGTTGCATGTGCCAGTATATAGTTCTAGAATTAATTTAGAAGGTGTCTTGCTTTGGGCTAGAGGCTTTTAGAGAAAATAGCCACAGGCAAAGTTCAGAATTGAATGGCAGAGTTTTGAATAGCAGAATTGTGAAACAGAAAAGAGAAAAGATCCACACCTAAAGATAGACACTAGGCATGCTGTGTTATTTGTTAGAAGTTCTATTTTTAACTTAAAATACTGGGAAGTATGACATCAGTTTTACATTTACTCATCAAACATGCAACAATTGTTACTGGACATGTGGCAGTTGCTATAACGGAGTGTCCTTGGCTATATATAAAGTATGAAAGACACAGGGCAAATTATGGTTTCTACCTACAAAGATAGCAGAGACTATGACTCAATTAGTTATACATTAATAAAAGTCTAAGCCAATTCATAATTCTCCTGGACAGAGAAGAAGGAGAATCAGCTAATTATTCTATGGGATAAGTGTGAATAATTATTACAAATTGAGAATCCATTTCTTAAATGTGAATTAACTCATTTTTTACTACAAGTTATCAAGGCACATTATAAAATTATAATTATTAAAGCAGTATGGAATGGAGTGTGAAAGTAGATAATAGTAGATACAGTTATCAGAAAAGCCTGGAAAGACAGGCTGCTGTTTTCATATTGCCTATGTAAACAAAATGTCTCAGAGCAACTTATTAAGTACCTGGATGGAATTGTTAAAATAGGTCTATAAATCATGAGCTTTTACTGTGATGGCAGTCAGTGAGTATTTTCTGGACTTTAAGAAAAATGTCTTTATTGGTGAAATTATTAAGACCACTCCACGTAGTTAAAAGGGAGGTTTATTTAGTGGCGTAACTTACAAATGAAGGGCTAGGTAGGTCGCAGGGTCTAGGAAAGGCGTGGCGCAGTCCGGCAGTGTTCTCTGGAGAACTCTGCTCGTTCTACCTCCAGCGTCCAGGGTCCAGGAACCAAGATAGCTGACGCATCCAGATCCCGGGTCTTCAGGGCCCACTCTTGGCCCCGCCTTGTAGGCGTGACAGTTACCGAAGCCTCAATGGGGGTTGGAACTTCCAGATTAAAGCTGGAATGGCTACCCACTACATATCTTGAATATGTAGAGGTAGGTATGATTTACTTTTTTCTTTTCTTTTGATGTATTTACTAGAGCAAAAAAAAATGAAATAATTTTTACAAAATTGTCATTCATAAATTAAAACAAATTCTTCCTAACTTCATCCATGAAATTAATTTTGCTCTTGACAAAGGCATTATTGTATCCTTTTAAAATTTAATGTGGTATGCCACATATTTTATGCTCTATATGAAACACAATATAAAAAAATAAAAACCTCAGTACAAGAAAGCACACTCATGAGTGACAAGAAGGATCATATTGATATCATTTATGGTCCTGTAGCCACATTTTCAAAGTCACAGCCATGCTTTCAATGCCAAAGCCAATAGGAGACAGAAATTAAGACATTTGGGCTACCGGTATACCAACTACAGTGTACAGGAAGAATCATACAGAGTATAGTTAGAATAATGCAGCCATTAACTCAACATTCTCCCTGATCTTTGGCTATCTTTATTTAAAAATGTTCACGTCCAGGTACAGTGGTATATGCCTATAATCCCAGTTATTCTGCAGGTTGAAGCAGAAAGATCACTAGAGGATGACCTATGTGTTCAAGACCAGCCTGTGTAACATAGTAAGACACTTATCTTAGAATTCTATCACTATGACACAAAGCAATTTGGGGAGGAAAAGGTGATTCATCTTATGATTTAGAGTTAGTCCACTATTCAAGGAAGTTAGGGAAGGAACTCAAGGCAGGAACCCAGAGGCAGGAACTGAAGCAGATGCCATGGAGGAGTGCTGTTGACTGGCTTGCTCAACCTGCTTTCTCATATAACTCAAGAACCCCTGCCCATTGGGGGCATGTCCACATCAGTCATTAAGCAAATATACTACAGGCTTACCTAAATCTTATAGAAGTATTTTCTCAGTTGAGATTCCTTCTTCCAATATGATTAACTTGTGTCAAGTAGACAAAACACTAACCAGCATGACTGTCTAAAATAAAATGAAATAAAATAAAATAAAAGCAAAATAAATAATGTAATAAAATAAAATGGCTCAACATTTCCAATTTGACATAATAAACTCATGTGCAGACATTTTTGTGAGCAAATTATGTGTAGTTTATCAGTTGACCAGTATCTCAGCTTTCCTCTGGATGACATATTTAAACTTTTAATAAATCTTAACACTTTAATTTTAGACACATTTAGAGGCTAACACACTTTTTGAAAACACCAATTTAAGCCCCGAGCACTAATTTTTCAGTAAATGTTCATCCAATGAACCCTCAAGTTCCCAAATGCTGTTCATTCTTCTTCCAGTAGTGAAAGAACCTAAAATCATCTGCTGGGGATCAGTAAGAATGCCCCCACTCTCTCAAATTTTATGTTGGTCTCAAGAGAATGAGCCAGGAACACTTATTCTGGATTATGCTGCTTTTCTACCTTGACTCCAAATCCTATCTGAGGGATGAGCCACAGGTAGTCAGGTGCTCTAAAAACACTTAACTCATAAATCAGCAATGCATGACTGTAGGAGACAGGCTAAGCTTGAAGAGAGAGGATGGACTTAGTCCTGCGATAAAACTCTAGCTGCCTCTGATGGAGTGGGACCCTGAGTTTCTATTCAATGCTTGTGTTGGATAGACTCCTCCAACTTGACACATTCCTTCCAGGAGGGAGTTCTAAGACTCACAAGGAGGCCAGTGGAAACATGCATGAGTCTGGAAGCTCAGAAAACCAGGAGAGTCACAGCCTCATCTGCAAGGTTGCAACAGCAGTAAACTCTGCTGGGGACTGGGGGAGCATGCAGCTTTTGTGCCTCATGACTCATGCTGAGGTGGGCTCTTGGTGACATGGCTGTCTTTGAGTCACCCATTCTCTGGTGAGTACCCCTCGTCCGTGCTCTGGAGTGACTCCAATAAGTTCAACTGCTTATCAAGTAGCTAGACTTGGGTGGACTTGCATCTTTGCTCTGTCACTAGTGGTTTTTTTTTTTTTTTTTGGTGAATAAATGTTGTTCCCTCTGCTGATATCCCCCCCACCCCACCCAGAAAGGTCGTACAACTGCTTCTTGGTAGCAGGGATCTTGATTTTTCAAGGCTTTTCCAGCATCTATGTTCATCTGAAGCTGTCATAGCTGAACTTGAGGTGCAGAAATGCTACTTTCTCAGACTCTGTTAGCTCTACTATAGTAAACCCTTCGATCCCTTGCTCTGGATGTGGGCACAGGCCTGATTTTCCCAAGGCTTTGACAGTATCTTGAGGTCATCTGATGAGTTAAAAGTACTTTATATAAAATTCTTACTTTAGAAAGCAAAGAGACTTGATTAATTATGCAAAATTTATCAACATTTTATTCCTGCATGATCTCCATAAAATAGATAGTTGTCATTAATACGAAAACGTCAATTTATGGTTTGAACCATTAATTAATGGTTAATAGAACAAGTAACACTGAAGCCTGATTATTACCTCACAGTTTGAGTATTTAGCAACTGAATGATTTGAAAATTGAATATGTGTTAAATTTAACATGTTAACTTTAACATTTTTCCATGCAATATTTTTAATCATCTACTGATATAGTTACCAACACAGTCAGGATACAGAACCATTGACTGCTGATCCATCCCTCACGCTGTTGACTACAGATCTGTTCCTACTGCTACGATTTTTCCTATTTCCAAAGTAGCATCTAAATAAAAGAATTTAATGTATAACATTTGAAAATTAGTTGTTGTTTTTTTAAATACTCTCGGGGGCTTCTGTATAGATGTGTATATTAGTTCCTTAGTCCGTTGTATTGTTGTCATATATCCCACTTTGTATGAGAACATTTGTCCAATCACTCACTGAAAGGCACACTGTTATTTCCAATTCTGAGTGGTGATGATCAATACCTCTGAAGCAACACTTACGTACAGGGTTTAGAATAAATATGGTTTTTTTTTTTATTTCTCTTGATAAGAGCAGGATTTGGGGGGTCATATGGCTGGAGTACTCTAAAACACATTTTCGAGAAGCTACACTTTTTGTACTGTCACAGTGATGTGAAAGATTTGTCATAATTTTACATTCTTGTCAGCACTTGGTTGTGTCAGAGTTTTTTAAACTATAGCTATTCTCATCAATGCACACAGCTACCTCATCATGGTTTTAATTTGCATCTCCCTAATGTTTAATGATATTGAACATCTTTTTATATGCTAATTTGCTGCTCCAGCATCTTCTTTGGAGAAACATCTGTCCCTTCCCCAACCCCTTAGTTTAGGCTGTTTATTTTTATCATTTTATTGAATTTTGAGGGCTCTTTAAATTCCATATACACATTGTTAGTTTGGTGATTTGCAAAAATTTTCCACTTTCTTTTTCATTTTCTCTGTAGTAACTTTAAGAGAACACATGCTTGGGTGTGTTTTAAAGTCCCTATCTTTACTGCTTTTATCTTCCACCCTGCAGCTGTATATACATCTTAGAGCACCACTCAGGAGACTGAATTTAGTGATTAGCAGCACCATCCACACACAGAAACCACACCTCGAGGAATAGGTATATGTCCCCAGTTGCTGGAGAAGCACTGACCTTCAGCATCCTGCGACTGAAAAACACAATGGCCAACATTATTACAGGACTTGAAAAAATGTTTAAGGGTGCCTTTTTCCTTTCTGAAATCTCTTTTCAGGAGACTAACACATCGTTCTTGAAATTGCTGTCATCCATTGAGAATGTTTCATACGGCAAAAATTAATATTTGTCAACAGCCTCTTTAGGTTGCTGTAGAGATAAATGTAGGAGAAAAGGGCATTTTTTTTGCTCACCACAATCAAGGCTAAGTGAGAGAATTGAAGCAACTGTCTGAATAATTCAGTAAAATAATTCCTTTCATTTGGTTGCTTAAATAAATCCTTATCTTGTTTTGATAGATACTTGTCATTTAACTCTGTTTTTAAATATGTTGTTATATATATATATATATATATATATATATATATCTTAAGATTTTTCAATGTCTTAGGTGATTAGACTGTTGTAGAAGCTCCACTCCTCCTGCAAGAGCTGAGTATGGCTGATGCAACCTCATGTTTGCACACATTTAATCCTATCCCCTAAAGAAACTCCTACTTACTCCTAATTCCAGATGCCAACATCTGCAATTAGAAGCTGGCAAAATAATTACCCTAACAGCTGCTGGAAACATATAGTTTGCAGGAAAATGTCAAATCTGTTTTTGAATGTTGAATTATCCTAAAATAACACTCATACTCCTCTCAGTTGTTACCTAACCTTTCTCTCATTTAATTAATCATCCTATTAAATCGAATTTCAAAGAGACCACATCCTATCAGTCTTCACCACTTTTTTATTTGGTGAGGAGATAATAGGACTACATGGGGCATCAACTGTCCAAACAAGGTTGAATTATGGTATCTGAATGAATACTGTGGTCCCTTCTAATGCTCAGACCCTAAATTAAAATGGAAGGAAGATTTTCCCAGGTCTACTAAAGAGTGACCATCTGCATCCTTCTGACAATCACTTTATTTTTAAAATTTGTTTTGTTTTCTTCTCTCAAACAGTTTTTCCTTCCTGTAGTCCTCCCCCACAACCTGCCTTCCACACAAGATCTACTCCTTTCCCACATCCCCTTTCCCTTTAGAAAAGAGCAGGCCTCCTAGGAATATCAATGGAACGTGGCCTAACAAGTTGTAATAAGACTAGGCACAAAATCTCATGTCAGGACTCTGTGAGGCAACCCAGGAGGAGGAAAAGGGTCCCAAGGGCAGGTGAAAGAGTCAGATACACCTCACACCCACTCTCCCACTCTTAGGAGTCCCACAAAAACACCAAGATAACAACCATAACATATTTGCATAGGACCTAGCACAGACCCATGCAGACTCTGTGATTGCTACTTCAGTCTCTGTGAGCCTCTAATGAGCCCTGCTTAGTTGATTCTGTGGGCCATGTTCTCCTGGTGTCCTTAACCCCTCTGGCTCCTACAATTTTTCCTCTCCTTCTTCCATGGGTTCTTCAAGCTTTGAGGGAAGGAACCCAATGGAGCTTTCCAATTTGGGCTCTCTCTGAACCTAACGCTTGGTTGTGAGTCTCTGCATCTGCTCCTATTAGCTACTGGAGGAAGTCTCTCTGATGATGATTGGGTTAGTATCAATCTATGAGAATATTAAAATATCATTAGGAATCATTTTATTTTCTATCCTCGGCCTCTGTACTGTCTAGTCTTTGGTTTCTGGTCATCCAGGCAGTGTCAGGCATGGGCCTCATATTAGACCAATCACTGGTTGCCCATTCCTACAAGTTCTATACCTCCATTACTCCTGCACATACTGCAGGCATGATAGATAGTAGGTTGAAGGTTCTGTGGCTGGATTGGTGTCCCAGTACCACCACTAGAAGTTGCCTGGTTACAGAAGATGGCAGGTTCTGGTTTGGTATTCTCCATTACTAGAAGTCTTAAACAGAAGACTATAGAACAGGAAAAGATTTTAAACTGACTCCACATCAAATAAAGGGCTAATATCTAAAATATATAAAGAACTCAAGAAACTAGACACTAAAAAACAAAATAATCCAACAAAGATATGGGGCACAGCTCTAAGCAGAGAATTCTCCATATAGGAATCTCAAGTGGCTGAGAAACACTTCAATGTTCAGCATCCTTAGCCATCAGGGAAATGAAAATCGAAGCTACTCTGAGACTCCATCTTTAATCTGTCAGAATGACTGAGATTAATAACCGATCATGCTGAGGAGGATGAGGAGTACTGGGAACATTGCTGGTGGAAGTGCAAACTTCTACAGCCACTATGGAAATCAATGTGATGGTTTCTCATAAAACTGGAAATGGATCTACCTCAAGATACAGCTATACCACTCTTGGGACTCTACCCACAAGATGCTCTATTCTACCACAAAGACATGTGTTCAGCTATGTGCCAGAACTTGGAAACAATCTAGATGCCCCTCAACCAAAGAATGAATAAAGAAAATGTGGTACATTTATACAATGGAGTATCATTCAGCTGTTAAAAAATATGACATCATGAAATTTGCAGGCAAATGGATGGAACTAGAAAAAAAAATAATTCTGGGTGAGGTAGTGCAGACCCAGAAAGACAAACATGGTATGTAATCATTTGTAAGTGGATATTAGCTGCAATCCATAGACCTAGAGAGGTTAGGTTAACCAGGAGGGCTCAATTGGGGGATGAAAGGATATCCCTGGGAAGGGGAAACAAGAGATTTTTGTGGGTGGACTGGGGGTGGGTGGGGATGGGAGTGGGAGGGATCAGGTGGAGGAGACAGATGAGAAGGAGGGAGACAGTACAGAGAGAGACAGCTGGCATGGGGGGCATTTGGGGGGCAATGTGGAAACCTAGTGCAGTAGAAACTCCCAGGATTCTACAAGGATAACCCTACTGGATTCCACTTTTATTTAGCAAAGTTATAAATATTTCTGCAGCCTCTCTCCTATTGCAGAGATTATTCAAAACACAAGATTTAAATCCAATTGAAAAATGTTGCCTGTCAAGGCAGAATCCTAAACTATTTCTGAAAGCAATGTCTTTTGCTTGTGTAATGGGAAGCAGTTACATCATCTTGCTCACAAAGTTTGGGGGAGGCAAAATCATGGTATTTAGTTGATCATAGGGACACAAATTTCTGAAAAGATTTCTAACATTAAGGTAGGTGAATTTCTAACAGAGAAAATCAATCTTAAAAATTGGTAGAGTGAAAGTGAGTACGTATTTGATTTTAATTCACTGATTTTTCTAACTTCTCCTCTTGCCATTTTCCACAACAGAAATTTGCAATAGAAACACTAACCTAGTCTATGTGTATCTTCTAAAAGGAATTAGACTTTATTTAGGGATTCTATGCACATATTTTCTCCAATGCTATGTGACTTTCACCAGATTCCATCCTATGGAGTCATGGAGAGAATGTAGCAGAAGAGATAAAACTGCAAATTATTTAGAGATAAATCCCAGCTTCTTCCCTGACTAAACATCCACACACGCTCACCCAGTCTGAGAGATGTCACCCTCAGAGTAAAGGGCTCTCGAGAACTTTCCTTAGTGAAAAATGAAGCATCAATAAGGCCTACACTGGTTTGATATGTAAGTTTTGAAATCAACAGGGCAAAATGAAATTTGCACGTATATTCTAAAGTTAAAGTGTTGATCCAATTTGAATTGCTACATGATAGTTTTAAAATATGAATTATGTATTCAGTCCATGGAATTTATTGCATGTTCTTCCTTAATAACTCATTAGAATATCATTAAGCATTTCTTGTGACTTTAATTGGTTTCTTAAAAGTAAAGTTTCTGCCAATTTCCCAACTAACTCTTAACATGTTGGTTAGAAAGAAATAAAGTAGGTGAAAGTTTAAGTATACTATAGACAGTAAACATACCCTTAATCATAAGTATCCTGTATGAGCTTGTGCCCCTCATTCTGTGTGACAATGTTAAGAGCCTGGTAAATATTTTTTCATAGTAGAATGAGAAGAAAAAAAAAAGGTGATGCGATTAGCATACCTTGGTGGAGTTTCCTCTATAATCATCCAATAAAATAACCAAGAGCATACAAGAAAAAAGTAAAAAAAGACATAAAAATGTAGGCAAAGCACATTAGTTCCAGTAGTTGACTACAAAGATGATGCACAAGGGAAATGCTATGATAACAGAAATATTCTCTATTGTTCTTCAGTGATGGATACACAGCTATGCTTGCCAAAACCCATGGAACTGTACATGGGAGGGAATGAAGTTTAATGTATACAAGCAAAATCTCTACAAAACCAAACATTTTGGTTGGTGCATGTCTGTGGTCCTAGAACATGGGAGGTAGAGGCAGGAGGATAAGGTATTCAAGGTCATCCTTGCCTATATAGTGAGATTGAGGCAAGCTGGGATCCCATCTCACAAAAAGAAATTCTTGGCAAGTAACTATACTTAAATTTTTGGTAGAAATTCTAAGACTTGAGAAAAAATCTATGCATGAATATGGTACTCTTGGTGGAGAATTTTCTTTTTCACTTCTCGTAAGAATATAGGTTAAACATTCTAAAACTGCTTTAAATATATATAGATATAGATATAATTGGATGAATACAGAAACACTTGATATTTAATATATTTAATACTATATATATATATATATGTATTTCAAGAACAAGCCCCTGGGGGAACCTAGAAGCAATGACATTCACTAGCAGTGATTATACTCCCAGGAAGGTTCATGGCTGGGCAGAGGAATCTGGAGGACAACTTTGGGTGTTGTTCCTAGGTTCCTAGGTCTTAGTTAGGGTTGCTATTGCTGTGATAAAACACCATGACCAAAATCAACTTGGAGAGAAAGGGGTTTATTTCAGCTTGAAGTTCCACATCACAGTCTGTTACTGATGGAGGTCAGGGCAAGAACTCAAACAGGGAAAAAACCTGGAGGCAGGAGCTGATGTACAGGCCATGGAGGAATGCTGCTTACTACCTTGGTCCTCATGGCTTTCTCAGCCTGCTTTGTTATAGAACCCAAGACCATAAGCCAGAGGAGGCAGCACCCATGCTGTACTGGACCTTCCCATATCGTCAGTCAAGAAAATGCGTCATAAGCTTGCCCACAGGCTGATCTGGTAGGGACGTTTTCTCAATTGAGGTTCGCTCTTTCAGAATGACTTGAGCTTGTGCCAAATTGACACAACACTAGCTAGCAAAGGCCTTGCATATGTTTTACTTAAAATAGAGTCTCTCACTGGCCTGGAACATTCCAGTTCTTGACGGTCAGAAAACAGCAGTGAAAACACAAGAAAAAAAAACCTGAGTACTTCGTAGTACCAGAAAGAACTGGAAAGCAGTTCAAAGGCACAAATACAGGCTGTTGAGGGACATGGGGTGAGGTTATGAGCTCTCAATGACTGGAACCACAAAAGTTGTCATACTAGTTTGTGACATCAAAAAATATATATGAGTCATAGTGGCACAAACAAACAATGCGATCAAGAAGTGAATGGAGGAAGTGGCAGATGCCTCTGTAAAGGAGGCCCAAAGAATATGTATAGATACTACTCACTGCAAGACATGGAGCTTAGTCCCTCTTCAGTATATTCTAAGTCTTGTGACTCATTAGGGAGGATGGTGTAGCAAGAGGTAAAAGTGCTAGATTTACTGGAATGAAATACAGCAATGCCACCTTAATAAGGTGGTGAAGGTTAAGGACACTGTGGTGTCATGTCTGCATCATGCATCTCCTAACATCATGTGGTGCACCTCTGATGCAAATTATCAAACACCAAATGTTCCAAAGTGACAGCTAGTAGTGTCCATTTGTCTGAAGTACAGTGTTTAATTATTCAATCAAACAGTGGCATGGTGCTTTGCATGAGAAGGCCGCGTGGTCTCAGGCATGTGGATACTTGGTCCCCAGTTGGTGTGCTATTTGGGAGATTTAGGAAGTGTGGTCTTGTTGGAGGAAGTACATCACTAAGGGTGGTTTTGATGTTTCAAAAGCCATGTGCCATTTCTACTTTTCTATCTTTATGGTTTCTCAACTGTTCCAGCTGACCGTGCCTACCTGATGCCATGCTTCTCCACTTTACCAGGGATGCGCTGTAAGTCACTGAAAGTGTAAGTCCAAAGTAAAGCTGTCCTTCTGTAATTTGTGTGGGTTATGCTTTTTTTTTATCACAGTAATAGGAAAGTAATATAACTAGTCTGTGTGTGTTTTTGTCTTGATATTGTACAGATGTAATTAGATTCTATAATGAATCTATAATCCATTTATGTTAAACAAAGAAGATTATACTTGTAGCTTGTAAAGAAAGAAATGCTATTTCTTAGCGAAAGAGGTAATTCTGGAATGTGTCTTCAACTCCTCAGTTCCCAGCTCAACCTCCCAATATTCCCTGGCAAACAAATTCAGTCTTGCCTAGCTAGTCCACGGTACCTACGTCAATTCTTTGCTATCTATCCAGTACTTTCCTCTGGTAGATAGAAACAAGTATTAGAGAACATGTTTATATTCTCAAGCCACATATTTGTTCAATTGGGAAATAGTTGTTGAGTGTCTACTCATTGACACAGGGATAGCAGTTACCTGGCCATGCCACTTCAACGGTTTCAGCAATACAGAAAACTAGGGAAGACAGGAGTTGCCAAGTCCTAGAAAAGATTGAAACAATGTAACTTTCAAACACAACATAGTATCTTGGGTCAGTTCCTTGTGTAAAACTTGGTCATAAATGGAAAAAAAAGAACTAGTACAGTCCAAACAACGGTTTAGATATAAATACTGTACCAATGTTTATTTTGTACTATGACATTGTATGATAAGACAGGAGAGATGGAGAAAGTTTGGTCTATATAAAAGAACTTTTGGGACTACTTCTGATATTTTGTTACTAATTCAGAAGCAATGGTTTTCTTTTATATTGAAAGCACACACACACACACATATGTACACAGGCAAATGCCTACTATTTACAAGAGATGACAATAATTATTAGACAAATGCAATGGATTAAAGTAAAATCTCCACAAGCTTCAGTTTATTTCAAGTCTTGGTTCCATAGGGAAAAAAAAAAAAGATTATCTTTAAAAAGTGAGCCATGCTCTCCATTCTCCCTCTCATATAACAGCTTCTAATCCAAAGCGTGAAGCAAGCATTGACCTGGAACCCCTCTCAGGTGATACACTGTGGGTCAGTGTACTTGGTCTGGACAGATATTTAAAAGTCTCAATGAGCACGTGTGCAGAAAATGGAATGGAGGATTGGAGTGACAGAGCTTTCTAGAAGGTGTGGTGTCTAACATTCATTAATAAAAGCCATGTGGGAGAGTGGTACAGGATTTTTTTCTTGACAGGAATGCAACCAAGTGCGTATTTTCTATATTGCTTTTGAGGATCTGCCTCTTTGGCCAATCTGACCAACTCCAACGCTTGGCCAGGCAGCTGAACATTTGTGAAGCATCTTCTGTGTGTGTGAGACAGTGTTCAGGAATACAAAAGTAAAAAGAATGGAAGGGTCTCTATCTCAAACAGAAATTGTATTCTAGTTAGGGAAAAAAATTAGTAAATAAAGAAAAATAAAAAATTGAGACTGATAAGATTATGCAAACAGCAAGAAAAGGGAGAGTCATATAGATTCTGCCCTTGAGAAAGCTATTTTAGGAAGGCCCAACTGGCCAAGACAATATTTAAGGTCAAATAAGAAATAAAAATACAGAACAAAACCCTACCATATAATGCTGGGTAGACAGAGAAGAATAGAAAAGAAAGAACTGGCAAATTCAAACACAAAAGTCATCCTGGTGTGTGCCAGAACTTTATTAATAAGGAAGTCTCAAAATAGAATGACATTAAAGATAGTATAGACTCTGGGATACATTTTGGCAGTAAGATCAATGTAAATGGTGCTATAGTAAGTGAAGCTGGATAAAAGAGAGCCAAGAACAACTCCGAATTTGAAGCCTTTGTGAGAGTTGTGGAGTGTCAGTCATCACTAGATGGGAAAGCCCCAGGAAGCACCAGGGTAGGAGGATGAATAACAATAGCTTTTCTAGGTCACATTCGATTTCCTTTATTACTAAAGGGAGGCACGGGGCACACAGTTATATCAATGTGTCTCTAATCCTAAGGAACAGGAACATATGTAAATCTCATGGCTACAAGGATGGGAATAATTAAGGACATATAGTTTTCAAAAGGCAAATACAGCCTTGGAACAATGCCAACAGTAGGAACTTGAAAGACATGACACAGCAATAGAGCAGCCTATGAAAGGGCAGCTAGTGAGGTGCCCAAAAATAGAGGGCCAATGCAGGAAGCAGTCAATGTAAAATGAGGCGCTGACATCTGGAAGGATTTGGACCGCTCACTGTGCCAGGGTCTGGAGAGGACATTAGAAACTTCTCTCATTTAAATCGTTTTCTTGATTAAATACTGAAAGGAACACACTTGACTTGCTCAAGGAAAAGAAAGATGCCATCAAAGGAGAACCCAAGCAGGGTAGCCCAGGGGTGGGGTGGGGTGATTGTGGGTTGGGGATCATGAAGGGGGAGAAAGAACTAGACACAGGAATGTGAAATCTGTGAAAAGTTTAATAGGAAAAAGGAAAGACTAAGAATCCCAAGATAACAGCACACTTCAGCAGACCTCAGCAAATTATACTTTAGAAAACCATTTAGAACCCTCAAAAAACATAAGACATGTACATGCCCATGTAACGGGGTCTGCTGTTATGATACCATAATACTACACGGGCAGATCACACTCGAAGATGGCTAAGATGGGAATGGAGGCAATTATGTGATAAGCTAAGATGGTTTCAATCTGAAAAGAAGTAAAGTATGTTTGTGTTAGACTGAAAATGCTATAGAGCAGAGCTTATGCGGGGGGAAAAACTTATGTTGATATGCAATAAAAAATCACATTTTTCAGAATGCAACAAAATAATAATGAGTCAGAATGGTCAAAACACTAAAGGAATAAGGAAGCAGATAAAGCCAACATTTGCGTAGTTATTAATACTGAAGAACCACCCGGAACAAGTGGCAACACAGAGCAGAACTGAATCAGCATTATTTTTCCGAGCTGAGGAAAGTCTTGTGTACACTCTAAAGAGAAACCCCCTGCACCCAGGGCTATGCTCACCTCAGCACAGCAGAACTGGGCCAGAAACTTTTGTGGAAAGTAAAAGTTGCAAATAAATTTCCTGACTATTCCAGGAACTTCTACAAGGCATCACCTCCTCTTTAGGGGGAACACAGGAAATACTGAAGCGCCACATTTCAAAATAATTTCTCCCGCCCCCAAATTTCTCCATTAGTTTGGAGGAATTTAAGCACTCATGTTTAATACTAAGAATGCTATTAATTTTTAGGAGGAAGAATGGTTTTATCATTATGCCCTTTATTTCTAGTATTTCTAGATGCTTTAAACCTCTCTCCTGAACAACTTCTTCCAAGCTGTATCTCTTTGCCCCCCCTCTATTATAATCTCTCCATTTTCAACCTTGTCTTCCCCATCCCCACCAAAAGGCCTCCGTTAAACCAGACTTCAGAAGGACACAGACACGCTAACTTTGATGAGGTAGACGTACCCTGAGGGATGTAAGAAGCACTGTGGAGGTGGTGCTCTCTGTCACTCAGCTTCCTCTTACGGCAGGTGAGATTGGTGACACTAAGGGGACTCACCATTCAGTGTTAGACTGGAAAACATCACTCTGTTCCAGGACCAATGAGCTGAAAGATCTGTTTGCAGATGTCCACAGAATAAAAGCTACTTCTCTGCACACAGTAGAATACCTTAGGCCAGTGTCTCTCAACCTTCCTACTGCTTTCATTCTTTCACACAGTTCCTCATGTTGTGGCGACCCCCCCAACTATAAAATTATTTTCATCACTACTTCATAACTAGAATTTTGCTACTGTTATGAATCATAATGCAGATATCTGTGTTTTCTGATGGTCTTAGGTGACCCCTGTGAAAGGGTCATTTGTTCCCCAAAGGAGTTGTGACCCACAGGTTGAGAACTGCTACCTTAGAACCATGGCAGATACAAGTGATTTATGAAAATAATTAACTTGGTGTCATACTGTCAGCTGCAAAACAAGAGTGAAAACAACAACAACAAAAAAATTGAAGATATAAAAGCATGATGTAACCTAGAAATATTTCATGTAATCAAATTGTCATTAGGTAACAAATATAATTTCAGCTTTTATTAAGAAAATACAGGGCCTGGAGAGATGGCTTAGTGGTTAAGAGTACTTAGTGCTTTTACAGAGGACCCGATATGCTTGGTAGCATGGCATGGAAGCTCACAATAGCTAGTAACTCCAGTTCCAGAGCACCTGACACCCTTTCTGTCCTCATGCTCCTGCACATATGCTATCTGTGGTTCACACAAGTACACATAAATAAAAATAAATAAACTTTAAAAAGAAAAGAACAATATAAGTTATAACAATAAGTTATAGAAAAACTTACTGATACATGTTAATAGAAGTAGCTAGAAAGCATAAATATGCAAAATATAGTTTTTACAGGCACCAATTAAGGAAAACTCAATAATGTTTATTGTTATAAAGTGGTTACAAATTTGGACAACTATTCTTTAAAGAAAAGTATGTCATTAAAATTAATAATGCAATAATATCTTATTATAATAACTAATAATTTTTATCAGAGACATTTATTAAGTAAACACTGGCTGAAAAATGGAGTCAGAAACTGAAGTAAAGGAATAAAAATGTGACAAATTAAATAGCCTGTGTACATGAGACAATAAAGAAAATTTCCGACTTGGAATTGGCATTTAAGTTCCTGTATGTTTAAAAGGTTTTACACAAATCATGGAGACAGCTCAGAGGGTAAAGGTGATTTTTACTAAGCCTCATGCCTGAGTTTAGTTCCCGAGACCCACACGGTGGAAGAAAACAGCTGACTCCTTCTAGTTGACCTCTGACCTGGGCATGCACAGATGTGTGAATGAACACACACACATACCCTACATCTCGCTGGCACTAAACAAAATATTTTAAAAAGAAAAGACTCAGCCGGGCAGTGGTGGCGCATGCCTTTAATCCCAGCACTCGGGAGGCAGAGACAGGCGGATCTCTGTGAGTTCGAGGCCAGCCTGGTCTACAGAGCGAGATCCAGGACAGGCACCAAAGCTACAGAGAGACACCCTGCCTCAAAAAAAAAGAAAAAGAAAGAAAAAAAAAAAAGAAAAGACTCCTAGAATGAAAAGCAGCAACTCATTTTGTTTTGCAGAATTCACTGACTCGGTCTTAAAGGTGAACAAGGGGAAACTGGTGGCAATAGGTTCTCAGAGAATGAAAGGAACCTCAAGGTTTAGGAAGAGAGCTTCTCTCATACACAAACAAACAAATAATGATGTGGGAAAGTGATTGAGGACAAAATCTTGATGTCAACTTCTGGCCTTCACATGTGCCTACATGGATAAACACCCCCCCCAACACATCCATACCTCCAGATACATGTGTACACTCATACACACACACATACACCCTCAACACACAATTGTTCAGGGAACTTTGTTGGACAGAGCACTTAATCTAGGATATGACACTGCTTAAGAAGAATTGTTAAAACAGAAAGAAATGAGGAATACATGTGGTTTAGTTCATAGGTCACTTGATAAGTGAAAACAATCATATCTTTGTCCATCTGTTTAGAAGCAATACTTGGTACTGTTCCTGGTGCTAATCAAACCTTTAATCAATACTAATTAGACGAATGAATGATTGTTGTAGAAGAAGGTGAAAGAAGTTCACCTTTAATATTTCTATAAAATAGTTAATACCTACAATAAAGGAGCAGGCATGTCAGTGGAGAGAAGGGTCAAGTGAGTGGAGAAGCATGGGGTCATCCCTATGAGACACAGAGGAGAGCAGCTCAAAGGTTTCCAGGATCACAGTAGCATCATTTTGACAGAGACCCCTCTTCCTATCAGCATCCATAGAGAGAAGAAGTCAGCAACAGGAAGGCCCATTCTTTCCAAGGACACAGTTGGCAGCTGTGGCATATCCCTGTCATTTTTCATTGCATTGAGGGTCTTTTCATTAAACTGAGAATGTGCCCTCTTCTGCAGAATTGTCTGGAACTTATCCATCCCATCTACTAGCTTATGTTCTGCTTCACAAGCATCCACGACTTGTTCTATGCCACTTGTCGCCCAGCATTGCCTCTATATAGGATAACACAATCCTAGTTCTGGTATCCATGAGGACTCATTCACTACACAGTACCTTTCCCAGTAAGACATTTGCTTCTGAGTCTTTTCTACCAGAAACCCAAGCATCTTTTCATACAACCAATTTTTGTTGTTGTTGTTTTGTTTTTTCGAGACAGGTTTTCTCTGTGTAGTTTTGGTGCCTGTCCTGGATCTCACTCTGTAGACCAGGCTGGCCTTGAATTCAAAGAGATTCACCTAGCTCTGCCTCCTGAGTACTGGGATTAAAGGTGTGTGCCACCACTGCCCAGCCCAAGCATCTTTTCAACCTCCCTTCTCGTCATCCATTGACTGTAAATGCATGTAAATGATGGATTAGCAGGGGTCTTCTATTCGTGCATCTCTAATCCTACTTTCATTCTGTTTCTACCATGTGCCCAGAAACTTTCATCAGCTCCTCAGAGCCAAGCGGCAGTTTGCCTACATGGTGCTTCTGCACCATTTAGAAAAAAAATGTCCTTCAACCAATAATGACGTCCAAATTCAAAGCCAGGAAAGAAGGAGAGTCCCCAGGGGTAGAAGAGAATATAAGGAGCTGTAGGGAGATAAGACATATTTTATTCACTCTGGATGATAGCTACCACATAGACTGCTGGCAGACTGGTGCTGGTAGGCTCCCAGGCATGCCAGCACATGTAAGTCAGCTGAAGGTGGGAATATGCACAAAGGCCACTTAGAGGTAAACATACAGGTTTATAGGCAGACACAGACAGGTAATCTGGCCAGGAATTAGGTAAAAGGTAAAAGCTCAGGTCTCTGACCTCCAGACGGTGTTTAAACAGAACCACACAAACAGATTACATCACAGTTTACAGTTTTGGGATCCTTGGACATTTGTGATCAGTAAGTTTAGACAACTCCTGGGATCCTGGTTGTCCAACATTGGTTCTCTTGAGCATGGCAGATAGCCATATCAGTGCCATGTTGTCAAACATAAGTTGTCCACTATGTCCCTTTATTCCATTTTTTCTCTGACAAAAAAATGTCTCCCACCAATCAATGCATTACCAAAACATGACTCTAAGAACAGATATTATATTTGTGTTGAAAAAGAGATGGAACAAGTCATTATTTAAATATAAAATGGAAAACTACCTTGCTTTTCATTTTGTGTCTATAAATAGAATAATGACAAGGAACACATATCTTGTTATCAGTCATCACTTTTGTCTTGCTTAAATGACCACACTAAATGTTTTTGCTTATGAATGCTAGAGGAAAGGGAAAGTCAAAATATCACAACTGAAAAAAACCCATTGTCCTCAATCATAAAACTGCCAGGGAAGGTAAACGATATAGATGTTATTTAAAGAAGATAGAAGACAGTTTCTTCAAACTCTCCAATAGGCACTAAATCAAACCCTAACTCTGAAGTAGCAGATATTAGATGTCACATGCTTGGGTCACTAATTCATCTCCTCCCTTCCCTCATGTAATTCAGCTCAGATCAAGGGAAAAGGGCGATGAAGATGCGAAGGTAGAGTTTTCGTTCTCAGCATTAGCAGAGGTGTCTGAGGTAGGAGTCCCCAAAGTGTTGGGGCATGAAGGAAGAAACTTCACCGTGAAGAGAGAGATTGGAAGGGGAGGAGTGGGTAAAGCATGATATGATACGGCTATGTTTTTCTCATTAATCTTGCTTTCAGGTTCAAGTGCAGACTAAAGCCTTTGAGAGAACAATTTGAGACCATCATGAAAAATGGCTATTTCTTTTCAGCCTTGCTATTTTTCAAAGTTTCCATATAAAGACTAAACAAACACCGTGAAAAAGTTTTAGTTATAAAGTGTCAACAAATTCTACCTTAATTTGGTAAATCATTTCAGGGCACAAAGTAGAGGTGCTTTTAAAAAAAATGTTCTACCACACAAATATAATCTAAAATGAATAACTCTTCAGCTAATTATATTGTCATGCTTGCATTGTGGCCCTCTCCAAATGGGGAGAAAGAATTTAGTCTCCAAAGAGGGTTTCTTCATATATTTTAGTGCCAATTCAGTATCAACCACCTGAAAAATGACTCAATTAAAGTATATATTTTTAATATAAATGATTGTCTTGTCTGGAATAGTTTATTTGTCATAGAGCCTCTTTTGCAAGGATGTTAATAAAAAGATTGGTGGACTGGTATGTGTATTGATACAATAATGATCAGGGAACATATTTTTAAATTACATACATATATATGCATATGTATATATAATTTAAAAATGCATTTTATATATATATATATATATATGCTAGTTAGCAAAATGTATTGAAAAGTTTTAAAAGTAGGAGGAGTTGAGCAATTTAAACTTGAATGATAACTTAATGAGCACCTTGCTGGGTTAAATAGGGAGAGTGGAATGAATCAGAGCCATCCATGTTGGGTCTACAGAAGATAATCTACTCAGAAGACAGAAGAGGATAAAAATAATTATACCAGGAAGCAGGTGAGGTGAGTCACACAGAGGAACAAAGTCAATGAGTTCAAAGGAGACTACTTACATTCTTTTGAAACTAGAAAAAGAACCTGCAATACTTTGAAATTTATGATTGGATTGAAAGACGAATGAGAATTTGAAGGGGAAAACACATTTCTGAGGAAAAACACAATGAAAGAGAGGAAGGGACTCCACAAGAAGTGGTCAGTTGTGATTTGCTTATAGAAAACAGCATTAAGAATTAAGATTAAAGTGCATTTTAACCTAAGAGTAGCGTAGTGTAAATTGAGTAAATGGGAGGAGAAGAAGTTTGATCATGGAGCATACTTGAAGGGGAGTCAAAAGAGGCAGAGATGACTTTAGTAAGACACGAACAATGGGCGAAAAAATGGAAGGATGGATATGAGACATGTTCGGAAGGATTCTTGCTCAGAACTAGTAGTGCATTAGGTGTGATGAATAGCCTTGCCTCAGGGTGGTTTAGGAGCCTGGGTTTAGGAACCCAGACAATGGTACTGACTAGCAACAGATATAGGGAAGTTAAAAGGTGGAACTGCTTGTGAAGAAAAATAAAATTTTGCATTTGAGATTTTGCTTATTTGAATACTTGATGGAATAGTCAGGAAGACGGGAGATAAATTTCAGCCGTATATCCATGTGCCAATGCCATCATGTTGCAGCCATGGATTTAAACATGGGTTCTGGCTTCTCAACTCACCTTGAGTTGGAGAAATGGAAGACAAGTTAGGGAGCAAGGAGAACTGGTTTTCGTGGCAGCCTTTAGGAGAATATTGAGTGGAATGCAGGAAGTGGAGTCCAGAGGGAGGAATCCATCAAGAGACAAGAGTAGAGAAACATAGAGATTACCACTCTGTGACCTGAATGGTAGTGTGCTGACAGAATGACAAAAATTGTGTGGTGAGACTAGATATCCTTGTTGACTAGGGTGATCCCACCTCAGCACTGAACATCTGCACCATAGGTATCATTTCAGTACTGGGCAAAATTGAATGGTTAGGTATCTTACACATCCGAGTGTGTAGTTGGAAGTTTTTCTGTGTCCCGGCCGGCCTGCAGTCAGGACAAATCTCTCTTATCTGCTGGACCCACAGCTGCTCAGACCCAAGTAAACACTCAGAGGGTTAATATTATTTATAACTGCTTGCCCATTAGCTCAGGCTTATTACTGACTGGCTCTTACATTTAAATTAACCCATAATTCTTATCTATGTTTAGCCATGTGGCTTGGTACCTTTTCTCAGTTCTGCCTTCACATCTTGCTTCCTCTGTGTCTGGCTGATGACTCCTCACTCAGCCCTTATTTATCAACCAATCAGAGCAACACATATTCACAGCATACAGAACATCCCACAGCATGAGTACAACATGTGATACTTCATAGGGTCATAGTATTTGTTGAGTGAACAAAAAGCATGTGGTAGATCAATTGTCTCTGAAGCATAGTTTCCTACCTTTGTAAAGTTGGTGATATACATAATGGCCAATAAATGATGCTACCATCAGAACTATCAGAACTGTGTGAAATAATGCTTATGAATCCATTAGAGAAAAACACTGTACAAATGTGGAATTTTATTAACTTGCATATATGGTTTATTTTATGCAAAAATAATACTATCATTTGTTGAAATTTTCACCACTCTGGTTTTTCTTTTAATTGAACTTTTAATGCCAGTGACCTGATGCTGGCACTGAAGTTAGTAATTAATTTCGTTTATATGACACGCAACACCCAAGAGCCTCTAGGCACATAGCCAAATCTTCTTTTAAATATAGTCATTAAATGGAGAAAAGGAGCCAAATAAATTCCTAAACTGGGAAGTAGAAAAAAAAAAAAAGAGCAACTAGAAAATAGGGAAAGAAAAGGTTGAAAATCAGTATGAGTGAAGGGAATGTCACCCCATTATCAAGGAACAAAATCGTCACCCAGACTCAATAGAAAACTGACTGTGTAAAGTTGGCCACTCCTTCTCTGGACCTCAGGGTTTTAAGAAAAACAATCTTCTTTATTGAAAATACAATTAGACTGACCACTCATTAAATTCTCATGTTAAATGTAGCGGAGCCAGTGCTGGTCACAGCTTCCCACAATTTTTATTTGCAAGTTACTTATTTATTTTACATTTTTGTTCGTTAAATTTGGTCTTTGAGAATTTCATCCATGTATACGATGCATTCTAATTACTCTCACCTCCACCCCCTTGTTGTCTTCCATTCCTGTCATCATCCCTACTTCCCTAAGAATCGATTTCCCGAATTCTTGTCTTTCCATTGTTTAAAATCCATTGAACTGAATCAAGGCTCTCTGCGTAACTATGGGTTTGGAACTCTCCAATGGAGCCAGGTGGGCTCACCAATGAGCACACAACTGACGGCAGTGATTCTCCCTCTCCCACAATCTCTCAGTTGTGGTTGATATATTGTGCACCTCAAGAAACTTATCGGGGGGTCAGAGAACAGACAGCCACTATATTAAACATGGGTTTAGGCAGTGGTAGCACATGCCTTTAATCCTAGCATTCAGGAGGCAGAGAATCATCCTGATCTCTGTGAGTTCAAGGCCACAGTGGAAACAGCCAGACATGGTGACACACACCTTTAATCCCAGGAAGTGATGGCAGGAAGCAGAAAGGTATATAAGGCATGAAGGCCAGGACCTAGAAGCTTTTTAGGCTTTTTAAGCTTTCAGGCTTTCGAGCAGCAGTTCAGCTGAGACCCATTCAGATGAGGACACAGAGGCTTCCAGTTTGAGGAAACAAGAGCAGCTGAGAAGTTGGCAAGGTGAGGTTGGATGTGGCTTGTTCTGTTTCTCTGATCTTTCCGTGTTCACCCCAATACCTGTCTCTGGGTTTGTTTTTATTTCTAAGACCTTTTAATATTTGTGCTACACTCAGTAGCAATAGTTCAGGAGGGAGAGGTTGGACCCCATGAACTCTTAAATTCTTTCCCTTTTTTGTGATGTTCTTTGAGCCTCAGAGGGGTAATATCATGTCTTAATTAGGGCTGAACACTCATCTGTCACATATTCTCAGTACTTTGAACAGCCATGAGTCTTTGCTTTCCCCATTGTTCACTGCAAAGAGAAGCTTCTCTGATATAAACTGAGAGTAACATTTGTCTACGGGTATAATCATATGATCATGGATATTCAGAAGGCAATTTAATGTCAAATTGCTAAACAAAATTACTAAATTCCCCAGTAGAGCCCAGGATTTCCCAGTTGTAAGTTTCAAACAGGTTTATAATAAGTTCCCATCTGGTGGGTGGGTGTCATATACAGTGGTTGTACCACTATTACAAAAGTGAGCACATCTTTCCAGGCAGGAAACAATCCCATTTAACACACAGACACACACACACACACACACACACACACACACACACACACACGGAATAAACTTAACCAAGGCATGAACGACCTTTACAATGAAAAATGTAAGACACTGAAAGCAAAAACTGAGCAACACACTAGATGTAATAACCACCCAGCCTCGTGGTTTTGAAGAATTAATCTTGAAGAAATGATCAACCCACCAGAAGCATTCATTAGATTCAATGCAACAGCAAAGACCTGTTTGGTCAAAACTCCAAGACCATTCTTTGCAGACAGAAAAATCAATCCTAAAATTTATAGGGGAACGAAAGATAAAGGATACTCAAAGCAACCCTAAACAAAAACGAATACTGCAGGAACTATCACTGCACCTGATTTCAAGCTATGTTATGGCACCATAATAGAAATAGTTTTCACCATACCTTACTTCCAGATATACTATAACATCATGATAGTGGAAACAGCTTAGTAGCAGAACAAATAGATATTGATTGATGGAATAGAATTGAGGAATTACATGAGTCCACATAACCGTAGCTACCTTAATTTTGACAAAGATGTTCAAAGTGTGCATTGGAAAACATGATAGCATTTTCAATAAATGGTGCTGGGAAACCTGGTATCAATGCATAGAGGAATGAAATTAAATCCTTACCTCTCACCCTGCACAGAATTCAACCTCCAATGGACCAAAGGCTTCAAGACGTACATTCTTACCGTGTAAAACTTCTTTCTGTGGGATGAACTCTGGGATACATTTATTAACATAGTCTTAATAAGTGAAGGTGGATTTTCCTTGTGAGTCAGAGCCTGCAGATATGTGGAAGGGTGGAGGGAATTTTCCCACTGACTCTGTAAATCTTTCTACCCATAGGACAAATCTCTTCTTCCTGTGAAGAATCACAGTCCTACCCTCTGGGGCATTTTTTATTCAGCTCTATCTCCAAGGAGCTTTCTTTTCTCCTTTCCTTGTGGCCTCATCTCAGCTTTCAATTATTTTCTTGTTCTTTGTTGTTGTTGTTATTACTAGTAATATTGCTTGAAATGGTGGAAGTGATATGGGTCCAAGGTTTATTATTCAAGGACATTTTTTTTGTCTAAATAATTGATCATATTTTGCTTTTCCTCTTCAACCAACACTGCCTGTGTTAAAATTATTATTTATTATTCTCTCATAGAATATATCTCTCCCTCACTCCTCCCAGTTACCCCCACCTCCCCTCTCCCTCAGATCCATTCACCCCTGTCTCCCCTCAGAAAAGAATAGGCTACCTAGTGATATCAGCCATATTGGGAACAGCAAGATAAGGCATAAACCCTCATATCAAGGCTAGACAAGACAACCTAGTTGGAGGAAAAGGGTCCCAGAAGCAGACAAGAAAGTCAGAGACACCCCCACTCCCACTCTCAGTAGATCCCCAAAATATCAATTCAAAAACCTTAACATATTCAGAGGACATAGCTCAGATGCAGGCTCTGTGATTACTGCTTCAGTCTCTGTTCCCTCATGAGCCCTGCTAAGTTGATTCCATGGCCATGTTCTTTTGGTGTCCTTGACCCCTATTGCTCCCACAATTCCTCCTCCCCTGCTTCCCTGGGGTTCCCTGAGCTCTGAGGGAAGGGACTCAATGGAGACCTCCAATCTGGGCTCTCTGCCTAATGTTTGGCTGTGGGTCTCTCTATCTGCTTCCATAAGTTGCTGGATAAGCTCTCTCTGATGATGACTAGACTAGGCAGTAATCTATGAGTATAGCTATACATCATTAAGAATCATTTCCTTTTTTCTAAAAAAACAACTAGTCCTGTTTGGTTCTACCGTAGGTCTCTGGACTATCCAGTCTCCAGTTTCTGGTTATTGGGGCAGTGTCAGGTATGGGCTCCTTCTCATGGTGGGGGCCTCAAATTAGACCAGTCATTGGTTGGCCACTCCCACAATTTCTGTGCCACCATTGCCCCAGAACATGTTTCAGGCAGGAAAGACTGTAGGTCAAAGGTTTCATGGCTGGGTTCATGTTCCTGTTTCACCACTGTCAGCCTTGCCTGGTTACAGAAGATGGATGGTTCCTCAATGTATCCTCCATTACTAGGAGTCTTCACTAAGGTCTCCTTATAGATTCCAGGGAGTTTCCATTGCTTTAGGTTTCCACATTGCCCACAAATGCCCTACAGTTACAGTTGTCTCTCTAAATACTCTCTCCCTCAGTGTCCCCCAACCCAATTCCTCCCATTTCCATCCCCACCTATCTCAATTCTACCCCCAAAAAATCTATCCTTTTTCTCCTTCCCAGAGAAATCCATGTATCATCCCTAGAGCTCTCCTTGTTACTTAGTCTCTCTGGGTCTGTGGATTGCAGCATAATTATCTTTACTTTACAGCTAATATTCACTTATAAGTGAGTATATACCATGTTTGTCTTCTGGGGACTGGGTAACTTCACTCAGAATGTTTTTTCCTGGTTCCATCTATCTGCCTTTGAATTTCACAATGTCATTGCTTTTAACAGCTGAGTAATATGCCATTGTGAAAATATACTGCATTTTCTTTAGTCAGTCTTCAGTGGAGGGACATCTAGGTTGCTTCCAGTTTCTGGCTATTATAAATAAAGACACTATGAGCATAGTTGAGAAAGTATCCTTGTGGTAGCATGGAGAGTCCTTTGGGTATATGCCTAAGGGTAGTATAGCTGGGTCTTGAGGTTGATCAATTCCCAGTTTTCTGAAGAAGAACAGTGTTGATTTCCATAATGGCTATAGAAGTTTACACTCCCAGCAGCATTGGAGGAGTGTTCCCCTTACTTCACATCCCAGCCAGCATGAGATGTCACTTGTGTTATTGCTCTTAGCCATTCTGACAGGTATAGTATGAAATCTCAAAGTAGTTTTGATTTGCATTTCCCTGATGGCTAAAAATGCTGGACATTGTGTTTCTCAGCTGCTTGAATTTACTCTATTGAGAAATATGTTTATATCTGTACCATATTTTTTAGTTGGATCGTTTGGTTCCTTGATGACTAGTTTCCTGAGTTCTTTATATATTTTTGATATTATTCCTCTATCAGATGTGGAGTTGGTGAAAATCTTTTCCCATTCTATAGGCTACCATTTTGTCCATTGACTTATAGAAGCTTTCCAGTTTCATGAGGTCCCATTTGTTAATTGTTGATATTATTGCCTTCACTATCAGTGTTCTATCCAGGAAGTTATCTACTGTGCCAATGAGTTTCACACTTAGTCACCAATCAGGTTCACTCTATTTGATTTTATGTGTGGGTCTTTGTTTCATTTGGACTTGAATTTTGTGTATGGTGATAAGTATGGATCTACTTGCATTCTTCTACATGAAGATGCCAGTTTGACCAGCACCATTTGTTGAAGATACTGTTTTTTTCTCCTATGTGTATTTCTGAAAAAAAAAAGCATCAGTTGTCCATAGGTATGTGAATTTATGTCTGAGTCTTTGATTATTCTATTCCATTGATCTCTGTGTTTGTTTGTATGACAACACCATGCAATTTTTTTACTATTGCTCTGTAGTACAGCTTGAAATCAGGGATGGTAATACATTCATAAGTTCTATTCCTGTTCAGCATTGTTTTAGCTATCCTTGCTTTCCTGGTTAATGTTTCTATTTCCATGAAGAGACATCATTACCACAGTAACTCTTATAAAAGAAAAATGTTTAATTGGGGTGGCTTACAATTTCAGAGGTTTAATTCAGTATCATTATGGTGTTGTGCAGGCAGATATGGTTCTGAGAGTCCTAAATCTTGACCCACAGGCAGCAGAAGGAAAAATTGTGTCACACTGGTCATATTTGGGCTTATAAGTACATCAAAGCAACTTTGACAGTGACATACTTCCTCCAGAAGGCCATATCTACTCCAACAAGGCATTGCCTCCTAATAGTGCCACTCCCTATGGGCCAAGCATTCAAACATATGAGTCTTTGGGGGACCATTCCTATTCAAACCACTACATTCTATTCCCTGGCCCCCATAGGCTTGTAACTATAGCATAATCCAGAAATGCATTCAGACCAACTTAAAGAGTCCCTATACTCTGTAACAGTCTCAACCCTGTTTAAAAGTCTCTCTCTCTCTCTCTCTCTCTCTCTCTCTCTCTCTCTCTCTCTCTCTTCAAGACAGGGTTTCTTTGTGTAGTTTTTTTTGTGCCTGTCCTGGAACTCACTCTGTAGACCAGGCTGGCCTTGAACTCACAAAGATCGACCTGGCTCTGCCTCCTGAGTGTTGGGATTAAAGAAATGCGCCATCACCACCCGGCTTCAAAGTCTCTTCTGAAATTCATGCAACCTCTTAACTGTAAGTCCCTGTAAAATCAAAATAAAAAGCATATCACATACTTCCAACATATAATGGCACAGAATATACATTGCCATTTCAAAATGGAGGAAAGGGAGCATAGTGAAGCAATACTGGACCAAAGGAAAATCAAAAACCAGCCAGGCAAACTTCAAACTGCATCTTCATGTCTGACATCAAAGGACTCTTCAGATCTCCAACCTGTTTCAGCTTTGTTGACTACAATGCACTTCTTTCTTTTGGGCTGGTTCCATTCCCTGTTAGCAGCTCTCCTTGGCAGGTATCCCATGGCTCTGGCATCTCCAAAATCTTGGGGTCTCCAAAATAATCCAGGCTTCACTTTCACAGCTTCATAAAATGGCCTCTCTAGGCCTCCATTCAGGGATACCTCTGACACATTCCGGCCTCGGTGGTTTTCCTTAGTTGTGGAGGCAGATTCCATAACCACTTTCTTCTGTTCTTGACTCTAAAGCTAGAACCATGTGGCCGAGGTTGTCAAGTTTTGCTGCTTGCTGTGGTTGAAACATGGCCCCCTTATTCAATTACATCTTTACTAGCTTTCTGTTTTCAGTGATTTCCTTCACTCACTAAACTTGTATGTCCGGGAACTCATTCTATAGACCAGGATGGCCTTGAACACAGAGATCCTCATGCCTCTGCTTCTGGAGTGTTGGGCTTAAAGGCACACACCACCACACCCTACTCTGAGCTTTTCTTTAATCCCTTTTTACCAGTTGGAAGCATAGCTGCATAGGATCTGGCCCTGAGGTTACCACTCACTTTATTCCGTTTCTTAATCTGTTTATCTCCTTGAACTCAGGACTTAGCTATGTTCTACTTCCCTGTGACCCTTTTCTCAAATTGTGCATTTTATTTTTACTTGCTCAGCTTGCTCCCTTTCATTATATATCTTCATTAGAGTTAACACTAGTAACCACACAACAGAGTCAATACTAAGCTGTTTTGAGATTTCCTCTGCCAATGGAATTAATCCAAAATTCTTCACTTTAGCCTCAGGCAAACTTTTCACACAAGGGGAAAAAGCAGCCACATTACTATGTTCATGAGGGTAATTTGTCTGTAAATTCTCTTTCTTTGTTGATTCTTTGCGTTATTTGGTCCTAAAGGTGACTATGAATTTGGCAGTTTTCCTTCTGTTTGCATTTTGTAGAATAATTTGAGGAGTATAGGCATTAGGTTTTCTTTCAAAGTCTGGTTGAATTCTGTGCTAGAGCCATCTGACCCTAGGCCTTTTGTGGTTGGGAGGGATTTAATGACTGCTGCTATTTCCTTAGAGGTTACAGGTCTATTCAGATGGTGTATCTGACCTTGGTTTAACTTTGATAAGTGCTATATATTTATAAAATGATTCATTTCTTTTAGATTTACTAATTTTGTGGAGTACAGGTTTTTAAAGTGTGACCCAATTATTCTTGGTGTCTGTTGTTATGTACCCTTTTTTGTTTCTGAATTTGTTAATTTGGATATTCCCTCTCCATTTTTTAGTGTGTTTGGATAAGGGTTTGTCTATCTTGTTGATTTTCTCAAAGAACGAACTCTCTGTTTCATTGATTCTTTGTATTGTTCTTTTTGTTTCTACTTTATTGATTCCAGCCCTCAGTTTGATTATTTCCTGCTGTCTACTCCTCTTGGGTGTGCATACCTCTTTTTGTTCAAGAGCTTTCACTTGCACTGTTAAGTTGCGAGTATGAGATCTCTTCAACTTTTTATATAGGCACTTAGTGCTATGAACTCTCCTCTTAGCACAGCTTTCATTAGTCCCATAAATTTGGCTATGTTGTCTATTCATTTTTGTTGAATTCTAGAGTCTTTAATGTCCTTATTTATTTCTCTCTTGACCCAGATTTCATTCAACAGAGAGTTATTCAATTTCCATGATTTTGTAGACTTTCAGTTCTTTCTGTTATTGCTGAAATCTAACTTTAATCCATGGTGGCCTGATATGATGCATGGTGTTACTTCAATTTTCTTGTATCTCTGAGGCTTGATTTGTCACCTGGTATATGGCCAGTTTTGGAGAACATCCTATGAGGTGCTGAGAAGAATGTATATTTTTTTGTGTATTTTATTGAAATGATCTGTAGATATCTGTTAGTTCCATTTGGTTTATAACATCTGTTAGCTCTAGTATTTCTCTGTTTAGTTTTTAGCAGGATGATTTGTCTATTGGTGAGAGTGGGGTATTGAAGTCTCCAACTATCAATATGTGAAGGTCAATGTGTTATTTAAACTTTAGTGATATTTCTTTTACAAATGTGGGTGCCCTTGTGTTTGGGGCATAGATGTTAAGAATTGAAAGATCACCTTGTTGGATTTTTCCTTTGATGAATATGAAGTATTCTTCTCTGTCTCTTTATTTTCTTTTAAAGTCTATTTTGTTAGTATTAGAATGCCTATACCAGCTTCCTTTTATGTGCATTTGCTTGGAAAAATTTTTTCCAACCCTTTACTCTGAGGTAATGTCTATCTTTGATGTTGAGGTGTGTTTCTTGCATGCAGCAGAAAGATGGATTCTGTTTTCACATCCATTTTATTAGTCTGTGTCTTTTTAGAGGGGAATTGAGTTCATTGATATTGAGGGATATCAATGATGAATAATTGTTAGTTCCTGTTGTTTTCTTGTTGCTGTTGCTGTTGGTGGTGGTGTTGGTGTTGGTTGTGAGTGGTTTTGTGTGTGTGTGTGTGTGTGTGTGTGTGTGTGTGTGTGTGTGTGTGTGTTTGCTTCTCTTCTTTTGGTTTTCTGGTGTGAGATTATTTATTTCCTGTGTTTTTATGAGTGTATTTAACTTCCTTGGGTTAGAGTTTTCTTTCTGGTATCATCTGTATGGCTGGATATATAGATAGATATTTTTAAAATTTGACTTTATCATTCTCTATCATTTATTTATTCACTCTATCTATGATGATGAAAATTTTGCTGGGTATAGTAGTCTGGGCTGGTATCTGTGGTCTTTTGGGATCTACAGCACATTTTTTCAGGCCTTTCTGGCTTATATTCTCCATTGAGAAGTCAGGTATGATTCTAATAGGTATACCTTTATATGCCACTTTCTCTTTTTCCCTTGCAACTTTTAAATATTCTTTCTTTGCTCTATATATCTAGTGTTTTGATTATTATGTGGAGAAGGTCCAGTTTTCTGGTCCAATGTACTTGGTGTTCTGTAAGCTTCCTGTACCTTTGTAGGCATCTACTTCTTTAGGTTAGGAACATTTTCTTCTATGATTTTGCTGAAACTGTTTTTGGGCCTTTGAGCTAGTATTCTTTTCCTTCCCCTATTCCTATTATTCTCAGGTTTAGTCTTTTCATGGTGTCTCATAGTTCCTGGATGTTTTGTTTCAGAAATTTTTAGATTTAACAGTTTCTTAGACTGATATGTTTATTTCCTTTATGGTATTGTCAGTGTCTGAGATTCTCTTTTCCATCCTTTTGTATTCTGTTGGTGAAGCTTACTTCCTGTTCCTTTATCTTGATTTTTCATTTCCTTTATCTTGATTTTTCATTTCCAGAATTCCCCAGTTTGTGTTTTCTTTATTGTTTTTATTTATATCTTTAGGGCTTGAGCAGGTTTATTCATTTCCTTCAACTGTTCATTTTTTCTTGGGTTTCTTTCAGTTATTTATTCATTTC
The DNA here is from genome assembly GCA_902168425.1 of Peromyscus attwateri. NCBI lineage: Eukaryota > Metazoa > Chordata > Mammalia > Rodentia > Cricetidae > Peromyscus > Peromyscus attwateri. The sequence goes on along the minus strand of CABHPP010138986.1, from coordinate 1,186 downwards.
CTCTAATTTTTTGTTTGTCTTTTCCTCAATTTCTTTAAGGGATTTATTCATTTCCTCTTTGAGTATCTCTATCATCTTCATAAAATTGGGTTTAAGGTCTTTTTCTTGTGCTTCAGCAGTGTTGGACTATTCATGGCGTGCTATAGTAGAATAGCTGGGCTCTTGTGGTGCCATATATTAAGACCTTGGGTTGTTGATTGTATTCTTATGCTGATGTCTAATTATCTGGGCTTGGGTTGATTATAGGTTAAGGTATCAATTTCTAATTTTGTCTTTGTTGGATGGGTGTTTTATTCCTTGGTTTCTGTTTCTTCTCTGGTTTTCTGGCCAGTGTCGCCTGTAGTTGAGAAGGGGGTCTCCACCACAGTTGGGGGCTGGATTTCTGATTGCCTGCATCTGGTTGAGAGAGTATCATTGCCAGATTTGGAGGCCGGGATGTGGTTGATGATTAGGGGACAGGGGTTGGGGATAGTTTTGGGGAGGTTCTAGGACAGTAGAGGAAGCCTGCAGGTGGGCAGTCTACCTGGAGTTCTGGTGGCTAGAGTGACCTATGATCAGTCAATTGTCTCTACAAGAGTTTGCTGCCTGGATTTTATTGAAAGACTCATTTTTGAAGTATCCCTAGAGCTTTTTTGATTTCTAGAGAAACAATAGAACTCCTAGAGTTAAAATTTCTTCACAAATAAGTTACTAGATCACATTTAGTGAGATGATTTAGTCTTCTATGTGAGTGTCTCTATCTAACACTGTGCTAGCTCAACACATTTTAGTTAATAAACTATCTATACCAATTCATGATAAGCAATTTGCAACTGGTCAAGTGTTCATCCTCTATGAATCTATTACATAATGTCTGATTCTCTGCACTGATCAAATTTTAGGTCTCATATGTCAATATATGATACAATTAGCGAGGACATCTTGTTTATTAAATAATTTAGGCCATCACAAGCCCTGGTTACGTCACATGATCACATTAGAATCTTCCTATTTTCCCCTAAATTTCTCCAATCCTTAGTTAACAGAATTATTGTTTCTACAACAGCTTAAGATGTTACTGCTTTCAAACTACTTATATTCATGGAGGATGCAAAGCCCTGAGAGGCTGTGCCAAGTCCTTTATCAAATACTCCAAAGCTGAGGCTCATGTGTGTGGGATTGGGATGGTTGATGGGGAGTATGGGAA
>CABHPP010138985.1:0-12168 GCA_902168425.1 Peromyscus attwateri | reverse complement strand
TGCTAAGAACTGAACTCTGATGCTCTCTATGAGGTGTTAGTATTCTTAGGTGTGAGTACTCTTAACTATCGAACATCTACCCAGCCCCATCACAGTGTTCAGGATGCAGATCTAAGGTGATTCATGTCTTGCATTTTGTCATTTATAGAGGAGCTGAAGGCTCCCTTGGAAGAGTATGTCCACAAACGCTACCCTGGGCTGGTGAAGGTGGTACGCAATCAAAAGAGAGAAGGCCTGATCCGAGCACGCATCGAGGGCTGGAAGGCGGCCACTGGCCAGGTCACTGGCTTTTTCGATGCCCATGTGGAATTCACTGCTGGCTGGTAGGTCATGAGCCAAAACTTATCACTTAGTAAAGGGCTGAATCTGGGAGGTGGGACCTTTCGCCTGTTTCTATTGGAGCCACCGGAAGAATGGAGAAGGGATGCTTGGTGGGAAGGCCATTGGGATAAAGTTGGAAGCAAGAAAAGTAAATCACCAGCTGGCTTTCTAGACACTGTTATCATCAATCTATGAGTCGCTTTTCTCATTGCTGTAACCTAAAGTACCTAGCAAAAAGCAACTAAGAAAAGAAAGAAACCAACTTTAACTCACGGTTTGAAGGTATGGTCCATCTTGGTAGGGAGTCACGGCAGAAATGTGAGGCAATTGGTTACATTGTATCCAGAAACAAGAGGCATTTGGTTACATTGTATCCAGAAACAAGAGGCATTTGGTTACATTGTATCCGCAGTCAGGAAGCAGAGAGAGATGGATGCTGGTGCTCAGCTCACTTTCTCCTTTTCATTCAATCCAGGACCCCAGCTCACAGGATCGTGCCACCTGTATTCAGGGTGGGTCTCCCCACTTCAATTAGCCCATGTTAGAAGCTACTTCACAGGCATGCCCTCACAGACATCTATTTTGATTCTAGGTCCTGTCAAGTTGATAGTCACGATGAACTGTCACAATCATTGTGGTGGTCAGTAAATCCAAAGCCAGCTTGGGACACATGAGTCCTTGTCTACAAAATAAGTCGTTTCTCTAAAACAGTAGCAACAGATAGGGACTGGAGAAATGGCTTGGTGGTTAAGAGTACTAACTTCTCTTGCAGAGGACCCAACTGTGTATGGGTACATATGACATAGGGGAGCTGTGTATAGGTGTGTGAGTGCATTTGAGTGTGTGCAAGTGTGTCTGTGTGTATGCGTGCGCGCCAGCATACACATGCTTGTTGAGGCCAGAAGACAACTTCAGGTGTCATTCTTCAGGTGACATCTACCCTTTTCTTCGAAACAGGGTCTCCCACTGACATAGAACTCACCAAGTCGGCTAACTGGCTGACCAGTGAGTCTCAGGGATCCTCCTATCTCTGCCTCCCCTGTGCTGGGATTACAAGTGGGTGCCACTGTGTCTGGGGTTTTTTTTTAACATGTGTTCCAAGGATTGAACTCGGGTCCTCAAGCTTGCATTGCAAGTATTTCATCAAATCATCTGTCTCCCCAACCCTTCTATCCAGATTCTGGCCTTGACCTCCTGCCTACCATTCAGTCACCTCATCTTCATCAGTTCCCCTCCTAACCACTTCTCCCACCTCACACCTACTCTGCTGGGACCACCCTCTCTCCACCTTGGTGCTTTCTCACTCACCCTCAGGAATGCAATGGCTCTCTGAATTCATTCTTTGGTGTGTTTGGCTATGTAGTCCCTGTGTAGTTCTAGCTGGCCTAAAATTCAATATGTAGTCCAGGCTAGCCTTGAATTTAAAGTGGCGTTTACCTCCTGCCTCCATCTCCTGAAAGTGGGGATTACAGATATGCACCACCACACCCAGCCACTTGCTGTATCTATGACAATGGTCTAGGCTGGGGATGTGCCTGGTTCAGATGGGTCCCCCCTCAGAATTTTTCACTGTCACTCTGAAATGGTTCCATCAGTCAACACAATGGGCATTCCAAATTGGCAATATTTGGCATCTTCCCTGAAAGGTATCATCTAATATATAATATATAATAGCCAATAGAGCCTAATTACTCTATGGTCTAATTCTAACTAGGCTCTGTGATGTCAGCCTTAGATATACAGACTTATTTTCTATACTTCAGCCAAAATATCCTATGCCTCTTTCTGAATTAAAGCCCTTGTGTGTTTCTTCATTACAGGGAGAAAGCATGTCTCACCATTTACTGGGTAAAAATCTCCACAGTGGCCCAGTATGTTTTTTTTTCTCCTTTTTGGGGGGCCTGCCACCCAGCTCCCAAATAAATCACACACAGAGGCTTATTCTTAATCATGAATGCCTGGCCTTAGCTTGGCTTGTCTCTTGCCAGCTTTTCTTAACTTTAAATTAACCCATCTGTCTTGCCTCTGGGCTTTTACCTTTCTCTATGTCTGTATACCTTTCTTTCTTACTCCATTGCTGGTTGTGTAGCTGGGTGACTGGCCCCTGATGTCCTCCTCCTTCTCTTGCTCCTAGATGTCCTTCATTCCCAGACTTCTCCTTCTCTCTATTCTCTCTGCCTGTCAGCCCCGCCTATCCTTTCTCCTTCCTGCCTTGCCATTGGCCAGTCAGTTTTTTTATTAGACCATCAGGTGCTTTAGACAGGCACAGTAACACAGCTTCACGGAATTAAACAAATGCAACATAAACAAAAGAAACACACCTTAAAATAATATTCTATAACACCAGTACACTAAGGATGCCTCTATTCTCCCTGTGGCATTTGAACTGGGTGTTTTTGTGGCTCAGCTTGAATGTCTTCTGTGTCTGGGGATCCAGGGAGAACTTTGGCCTGGGTCTGGAGAAAGAGATCTGTCTGTAGTGTGTGTGAGCAGCTGAGTTAGATCCTCAGAACCCAGGTGAAAAAGCCAGGCTGGTGGTGCAGGCTGGGGGTGGGGAGCAGAGGAAAGAGGCTCCCTAGGGCTCACTGGCCAGCTACCCTAGCCTTGTTGATGAGATCCAGTCCAAGGAGAGACCCTGCTTCAATAACAATAGGGATGGGGATGAAAGAATGACTGTTGAGGCTGTTAACTGGTACCCATGAACATTTACATGTGTGTGCACATGCATATGCATACTATGCCAATTAGTTTTTTTTTTTTTTTTTTTATCAATTTGACACAAATTAGAGTTACCAGGGAAGAAGGAACTTCCGTTGAGGAGTTGCCTCCATCAGACTGGCCTATGGGTATGTCTGTGGGGCCATCCCTGGGCAGATGAAAGTAGGCAGTATAAGAAAGGTAGCTAAAAGCCGGGCGGTGGTGGCGCACACCTTTGATCCCAGCACTTGGGAGGCAGAGGCAGGCGGATCTCTGTGAGTTCGAGGCCAGCCTGGACTACAGAGGGAGTTCCAGGAAAGGCGCAAAACTACACAGAGAAACCCTGTCTCGAAACCCCCCCCCCCAAAAAAAAAAAGAAAGAAAGAAAGAAAGGTAGCTAAGCAAGCCAGTAAGCAGATAGACCAAGATAATTTGGCTCTGGACCTTCAACATTTCAAGTCTCCACAATCACGTGCCATGGAGCATGTGCGGAGATCAGAGGGCACCTTGCAGGAAGTGGTTCTCTCCTCCCACCATCTGGGTCCCAGAGATTGAACTCAGGTAGCTAGGCCCAGTGGCAGGCGTCTTCACCCACTGAGCCACCCCACCAGCTTAATCAGCAAAGTTCTAAACAACCAATCAGACTTACAGAATCCTTGACACAGGCGAGAACTTCAGTCCACACTTGAGATGGCTATCCAAGTTGCTTCCCAGCTGTGACACTGTTACTTACATCCACATCCCTTTGGTAAAGTGATTCACATGTGGAAGCCTCACCATGAGGGGGCTCCAGATTTGTCAGGTGAGTAGAGGAAACATAGTAGGTCCCATGACCACAGGACACCCCAGGGTGGAATGGGGGGCGGGGAACAGGATGTGAGAAAAGGTCATGGAGAGGGAGACCAAGCTTCTGTTCTGTGGAAACATTCTTGAAGGTGGTGGGGGTGGTTCAGTTGATAGAAAGTGCTTGCTGTGTAAGCATGAGGATGTGTGTCCAGATCCCCAGCATCAATGTTCATATATATATATATATATATATATATATATATATATATATATATATATGCCAGGGATGCCTGGAACTCCAATGCTGTCACAGGTGGTGATAGGCTCGCTGAGACTCATTGGCTACCAGCCTAGCTTCAGGTTCACTAGAGACCCTGTCTTGAGTTAATAAGGTGGAAAATTATAGAGCAGGACACCCGACATCCTCCTTTAGTCTCTACTTTTGTGCACAGGCAGGCACATCTGCAAACACATGTGTACATACACCACATACACGGAGAAAGAAGAAAGTGTAATGCTGTGCACGTATGGAAATACCACGATGAAACCCATTCCTTTGAAGACTGACTTAAAATATTAATTTTGTTTTTCAGTTAAAAGAGCAAAAGAGAGACTCGGGGAATGTTTGGTCAGTTGGGTTCTTGTGATGCAAGCATGAAAATCTGAGTTCTGATCCCCAGCACCCACATAACATCATGTTGGGTACTGTGGTGAACACCTGTAACCCCAACACTGGGGAAGGTAGAGACAGGAGGATCTTTGCGGCTCACTGGCTATCCAGTCTAGTGGAATCCGTGAGCTCTGAGTTGAGTGAGAAATCCTGTCTAAAAAAGAAAAAAAGAAAGAAAGAAAAGAAAAGAAGAAGATGGAGGGCCTGGAGAGATGGCTTGATGGTTAAGAGTGCTTGCTGTTCTTCCAGAGGACCTGAGTTCAGCTTTCAGCACAAACATCAGGCGGCTCACAACCAACTTCCTATACACAATCCTACACACAGACATACACACATATACATAAACAAAGATAAATCTTAGAAAAAAATAATAAAAAGGTGGATAGGCATCAAGGTTGACACCTGACAGTGACCTCTGGCTTCTGCATATGTGAGCACACCCATGTGTACTCATACACATATACACTCGTACACATATACCCTCATACACATGAATATGCACACACAAAAATCACTGCACACATACAATACCAAATTTTTTTTAATTAAAAAGTAAAAATGTATTTTAAAGGAGCAGAAAAAGTGAACCTCCTTACTGGGAAAAAGTAGGCATGGCTTCTCTGGACAGGTGACATCAGAGCTAAGCGCCTTAGTGGCTCTGCTTTCTGCTGGCTGCCAAGGGCATTCCCCCCCCCCCCCCCCCCCCCCCCCGCCCCTAAAGGGAATCTCTCTGGTGAAGATGTGAGGGAGAAAGCTGCAGATGCTGAGGAGAATAATTCCCCTCTGGCTTCCACCTCCACCGTGTGTGTAAAACGTATCGAAGGCAGTCAACGGCCCAGGGTATATTTTATTGCTCATTTTAAATAGAAAGATGAGCTGAGCCAACAGGTAATTCAATAGCTGCAAATGAAAAGAGATTGTTGCAGGCTGTAAGTTCTCATTATTCTTCCAAAGAGCACAAAGAAATGGGATTTTTCCACTTGACTCTTTTCCAAAGTCTACACTCTGGTCCAAGCTGCAAGATTAATGTCTCGGCTTCCATGAGCCATCTTTAGCTTCTAGAACGTGGAAAGTGATTCCTTCCTGTGATGGGCCTCACAGACACACGGTCTGCTTGACCATCTGCTCTGAACTAAGCCAGCCAGCTAACACCTTGAAACCGGAGCCAGTTCATGCCGGCTGCAGCCTTGAGGGAGGAGGCACAGCTGGGCGTGATTTGCCTGACTTTGGGCTTAATTAGTTCCAAGTCTTCCGCCTGCAGACCAATCAGATCTTTTTAAGCAATCAATTAGATAATCAATTAAAACAACAAAAATAGTCGAACTCACACAAAGAAACTAATGAAACTGCTTATTAAATCCAGCACAGAAATGACCTATTTGAGGATAGGAAATTTAGTCCCAGCAGAAAGAAAAAGAAAAAAGAAAAAAAACCAAAACCATCAGCAACAAGAGGTGGCAGACAGTGCTGAGGGGAAATCATATAGAACTGCCGATCATACAGAGATGGGGACAGTGTTTTGGATAAAAAAGGCTTGGGGCTGGAGAGATGGCACAACACATACTACTCCCAAGCCTTTTTATCCACACCAGGTGACTTAAAACCACCAGGAGCTCCAGCTCTGGGGGATTTGGCGCCCTCTTCTGCCCTCCAATGGCACTGCACCCACATGCACATACCTACACAGACACATACATAAATAAAAAATAAATTCTCAAGAGAGAGAGAGAGAGAGAGAGGGAGAGAGAGAGAGAGGGAGAGAGAGAGAGAGAGAGATGGGGAAGGGACTCGAGGTTTGGCACTTTCTGAGGATAAGACTCCACATTAATTCTCTTGCCAGGCTTCTCCTGTCCACACAGGCATCGTTATAGTGATTTTGTTATGAGTGAAGGCATGAGAGGCATACTGCACACTTGAAAACACATACAGAGTGTCCATGGATGCAGATCCATTGGTAGAGTGCTTTCCTTGCATACACAAAGTCCTAGATTCCATCCCTGGCACCATATAAACCGAGCATTTATGTTAGAGGCTGATGCATGCTTCTAAGTCCAGCACTTAGTAGGCAAAGGCAGAAAGATTGGCAGTTCTAGGACAGCCTGGGCTACATGGGAGTTCAGGGACAGCCTGGGCAACTTAACAGAACAGTCTTGAATTTAAAACACAATCAGGGTAGGGATGTAGTTTGATTGGTAGAATGCTTGCCTAACACGCAGGAGGAGGCCCTGGGTTAGATGGCCAGGCTCACATAAACTGGATGTGGTGTGGTTGTGTGCTTATCATCCCAGCACCAGGGGAGTGGAGACAGGAGAATTAGGAATTCAGGCTTTGCCTCTTCTACGCTGTCTTTGAGACCAGGATGGGATATGTGAAAGCCTGTCTCAAAACAAAATGGAAACGAAACCATAGAAACCTACGTGGCGGTCACATGCTCCAACTTGGGTAGGTCATGTGCCTTTGAGTACCACAGTTTCCTTCTGAGTTCCGGCCTTTGAATCGTCTTCGTTTTTGGCAGTTTTAGAAGCCAGCTGGCTGATGCATGCCCCAGGAGAGAGATTTGATTGTGACTTCTCTGCTTTGCAGGGCCGAGCCGGTTCTGTCCCGCATCCAGGAAAACCGGAAGCGGGTCATCCTCCCCTCCATCGACAACATCAAACAGGACAACTTCGAGGTGCAGCGCTATGAGAATTCAGCCCACGGGTACAGCTGGGAGCTGTGGTGCATGTACATCAGCCCCCCGAAGGACTGGTGGGACGCCGGAGACCCCTCTCTCCCCATCAGGTCTGTGACAAGTAAGCTCTGGCGGGGCTGGTAAAAAAAAAAAAAAAAAAAAAAAAAAACTGCGGCACAGTGAGGCCCCGGGCCCAAGGGTCAACTTGCGCCATGGAGAAGGGCTGGGAGAGACTGGCGGCAAAGGCTGGTGCAGTGGTGTGCGCGGAGCTCCCTGAGGAATGGTGGTGCCTTAGGATCATAATTCCTTGCTGAGAGAGACAATTGTATTTTACAGCAGCAGCTATAGATCTTGGGCGCCTCTTTCGTATGGCTGGCAATGAAAGTTTAAAATTGGCAATAATACAGTTTTTCATTTTTCCTCGGATGTTCCATAGCTTCACATTCTATGATCTCACCCACCCTTGGTTAACCTGTGTGAAAACACTAAATTATCTCCACCTCTCAGCTCGACATCGGTAATTTAATCACATCCGCCAAGACTTTTCCTATAATGTCATATTCACAGGTTCTAGGGATTGGGGTATGACATGGGGGAGGGGGGGTAACATCATTCTACCTAGTGTCAAACTGACTTTTTGTTTTAATTTTTTATTTATTATCATTGGGGGAGGTGTGCTTGTGCCACGGCCCACATGTGGAGGTCAGAGGACAACTTTGTGGAGACAGTACTCTCCTCTCACCTTTATGTGGGTTCTGGGATTCAAGTTGGGCCGTCGGGCTTACATGGCAAGCACCATCATTTGCTGAACCATCTTGTAAGTCTGAAACTGAAACATGTACACACGCAGGTACCCGCGCGCGCGCACACACACACACACACACACACACACACACACTCACACACCAGAGGATGTCGGGCATCATTCCTTAGGCACCTTCATTTGAAACAGTGGCTCTCTCATTGGCACAGATATTTGTCACAAATGCCAGGTTCACTGGCCAGTGAGCTTCCAGGAGTGTACCTGTATGTGTCTCCCATCTCATCATCACTGGGATTATAAATACCTGCTATGGGACCTGGCTTTTGTGGGGGCTCTTGGCATCAAACTGGGAACATCACTTTTGTGAGACAGGCACTTTACCAACTGAGACATCTTCACAGTCCCCAAACTCTTAAAATGGGATTCATTCCGTCTTCAGTCATTAGAGGTGGGAATCCCAGCCTAGATTTAGTGCAAGGTTTTTTTTCCCCCATATCAAGCAGGAAAGCAAGAAGGAAGTAAGGAACAGGAGCAAGGACTTTTCTATGGGGTGAGGGTGGGTTCTGTCTTGGTTTGCAAATTTGTGATAACCAAAATATGTTAGTTTTTTAAATTCCTATGACAAGTATCTGAGAAAAGCAACTTAAGGAAAACAAGATGCACTTTTTTTTTTGAGACAGGGTCTCACTATGTAGATCTGGTTGTTCTGGAACTCATTATGTAGACCAGGCTGACCTCGAGCTGACAGAGATCCCTCTCTGCCTCTGCTGCCCAAATGTTGGGATCAAAGGTGTGCGCCACCACACCTGGTTGGAAAACAAGACTGATTTTTAACTCCTCACTTCAGAGGTGAGTCTACCATGGCAGGAACAGCATGGTAGAAAAGAGCAGCTCACATTCTAGAGTCAGGAAACAGAAAGAGAGGGTGTCCATTCCAGATGCCTTTTCCCCTTCCCCCTTTTTATTCCAACCAGGTACCCAGATTTGTGGAATGGGTGCTGCTCACATTCAGGATGGCTCTTCCCCCTCAATCAATTCTCTCTGGGATGCCTTTGCAGACACATCCAGAGATGTGCTTTAATAATCTCCCAGGTGTCTCTCAATCCAATCAAGTTGACAACCAAAATAAACCATTTATTCTAGTTAGCTTTAACTGTTAGCTTGACACAGCACGGAGTCATCTGCGAAGACAGTCTCAGCTGAAAGATGGCCCAGATCAGATTGGACTGTGGACATATCTGTGGGAGACTGTCTTGATTGTTAATTTGTGTCACAGGGCTCTGCCCACTGTGGGCGGCACCATTCCCTGAGCAAGTGGTCCTGGACTACATAAGTAAGCTCACCAAGCATGGGCCAGTGGGCAAGCCAGTAAGCAGCATCCTCTAAGGCTTCTGCTTCCAGGTTCCTTGTTGAGTATCTGCACTGACTTCCCTCAGTGATGGACTGTGACCAGGAAGTATAAGCCAAATAAACCCTTTCCTTCCCTACGTTGCTTTTGATTAGAATATTTTATCACAGCCACAAAAAGAAATCAGGAACACCATCACACAGGAGAAAGGTTTTGAGAAGGCTTCTGACTTTCCTTCTCAAACTAAAAGCTGAAAAGTTGCCTGAGAAGAGAGCAACCAAGAAGCAGATTCCAAAACCAAGGGAGGTGGACTTTGAGTGCCACCCAAAGGAAACAATGTTGTAACCCTGTTCAACTGTTCCTGCAGTGTTCCAGAATGGTTCCTCAGCTGTCTGCAAGTCACAGTGTAGGACTCATCACTGAGGCATTACCTGAGAGCCAAAGTATAACCCACAGAGATATTTCAACTTTCATAGTGAGTGTGTGAAGGAACCAATGACCTTCAGGACTTAAAGACATTAAATTTCATATTTTAGTCAAATGATCCTTCCTCCCTGAGTGTCCTTCTGACACAGGGAGAGGCTGGTCCCCAGCTTTGCCTGAAAGAATGAGGTTGACAACAAGGGGGGTTGGTCACAGTGAGGAATGTTGATGTTGATGACCAAGCACCTTTGTGTGTGTGTGTGTGTGTGTGTGTGTGTGTGTGTGTGTGCGTGCGTGTGTGTGCGTGTGTGCGCGCACGTGTGTGTGCGTGTGTGCGCGCACGTGTGTGTGCGTGTGTGTGCATACGTGTGTGTGCGTGTGTGTGCATGTGTGCACACGTGTTAGTGGAGCTAGAACAAAGGCCTTGAACAAGAGCTCTACTGCTAGCCCTTCACTGGGGTATTCCAGACAAGTGTTCTCCCTCTCGGCCATACCCCCAGCCCCTCACTGTAGGAGTCTAGGCAAGTGCTTCTCCTTAGTCACGGCCTCGGCCCCTCAGTGGGGAATTCTCAGAAGAGCTCTGCTGTTGATCCATACCCCAGCTATTCACTGGAGGAGTCTAGGCAGGCATTCTTACACTGAGGCGTTCTGACTCTTGCCCCTCAATGGACACTTGCTCTACCTCTGAGCCACACCATCATTCCCTCACTGAAGGATGCTAAGCAAAAGCGCTACCACTGAGCTACACCATTAACCCAAGTGGAATGGCCAGCAGACATTGGCCAGTCTGAGCAGGAAGGCTCTGTGTGAAGCAGTAACTTGTATCTCTCAAGTTACTGTCACATTACCAGATGATTAATATGCACTTTAAAGACTCAAGAACATAGAGTTGCGATCCTGAGCCATTAATATTACATGAATCTCTGATGTACAAAATGGAAGCATGCACCAGTGGTCTCCTCTTTGTGCGTCTTTACTTACCAGACACTTAATTTGTTAATGGTTGATAGGGAGATTTAATTGTCGGAAAGGAGTTTTATGGGCCTTCTGATATTATTAAGCTAATATAATGTGCTTTCTTAATCATGAGGACATGGTAATTTCTCCTCCATCCAGTGATGCCAAGATGTTAGTTGTTATGACTATACTCCATTGAGGGGTACAGGGAGCCTGTCATATTCCAAATAGCCTAGACTAAATAAAGGTTTGGAATCTAGATTTCCTGGTAGGGGAAGTAATATAAGAAGTTTCACCCTGGGGGCTGGAGAGACGATGCAGAGGTTAGGAGTGCTTGCTGCTCTGGCAGAAGACCCAAACACACTTCCCAGAACTCACGTTGGGCAGCAAGCAACCACCTGTAACTCCAGCTCCATGAAATCCAATGCCCTCTTCGGGCCTCCATGGACACTGTACTCACGTGCATAAACCCACACAGACACACATACATGCATGTAAATACAAACGAAACTTTTAAGGATGTTTTGCTTTAAGGGAACATAGTCCATTTCTTTTGTTCTAGTGTTGATCACTGAAGCAAGGGCTTCATGAACACCAGGTAAAGGCTCCACCACTCAGCTACCTCACAGCCCTTCCTATCTATCTATCTATCTATCTATCTATCTATCTATCTATCTATCTTACTTTTTATTTGGGGACGGAGTCTTTCTAAGTTGCATGTGCAGGACTTAAACTTATTCTTTAGACCAGTGAGGAACCTGTGATCCTCCTGCCTCAGCCTCCCGAACAGCTAAGATAACAGCCCTGCACCACCATGCCCAGCCTATATTGCCCCCCTACTCTTTTGACCTAACGAGCTATTTGCTAAGGTCTCCTGTTGGTTCTCTGTCCTTCATTGTCTATAGCTGAGATTAAGGTGAGAGTGGGCAGGTGACTCAGAGGACAAAGGCCCCATGTAAAGGTTGTAGTCACAGATGGTTAGAAAACACATCCTACCCAAAGAGGCACCTGCTCCCAGCCCCATGCAATACTATACAGAAGACCAAAATGACCGGCTCCCAGCCTGTTAAAAAGTCTTTTGTGTGCATGTATGTGCATCTGTGTGAGTTCATATAAAGAAAAACACTTAATTGGGGTGGCTGCTTACAGTTCAGAGGTTCAGTCCATGATCATCGTGGTGGGACATGACTATGTACAGTCAAACATGGTGCTGGAGAAGTAGCTGAGAGTCCTACATCTTATAGGTAACAAGAGTAGACTAAGTGTCACACTGAGCAAAGCTTGGGCAAAAGAGACCTCAAAGCCCACCCCCACAGTGACACACTTCTTCCAAAAGGCCACACACACCTACTTCAACAAGACCACACCTCCTAATAGTGCCACTCCCTCTGGGGGCCATTTTCTTTGAAATCACCACATACGCTATGCTTCAAGGTGGCATTGCAGAGCTGGGGAGATGGTTCAGTGGAGAAATCGCTTGCTGAGGACCTGGGTTTCATTATCCAGAATCCCCAGAAGCTGGACACAGTAGC
>CABHPP010138984.1:0-48258 GCA_902168425.1 Peromyscus attwateri | reverse complement strand
TATTATTAGAATTTTTTTCTTCCTGAGGTAGGGGTGTATTTAATACTGTCTGCCCTCTGCTCATAAAATCCCAGTGACAAATAAAAGATCAGTTTCATCAAGCTCACGCTTGGAAACCAGTGAATTTATTGGGTATACTTACAGAGTTGACATGGGAGTGTGGGTGACCCAGAAGCAGTCATCTAGAAGCAGTCACATTGGAAAGTCTTCTCAGGATGTATAAGGAATTTCATAATCACATAGGACCTCCCTGTTTCAGCCTGTTGTATCAATGTAAAATTGCCCAAGATTCCCTGTTCTTCTCTTCTTTCTGTAAAAAGTATTAACATTTAAACAGTCCTACTGTGGTCATTTCAGGCTGGCATTGGTAGAAGTGTGAAGATGGACCCTTTTAATCTTTTGGCATTATTTATTAAAAATTTTTTTCATTGTGCATACAAACCACAGTTCTCCCTCCTATCTCTCCTTCTTTCGCCCCGTCTTCCCCTGACCCAAGCCCCTATCCACTCCTCCAAAAGGGTAAGGCATCCAATGGGGAGTCAACAAAGCCTGGTACATTCAGTTGAGGCAGGACCCAGCCCCTCCCCACTGCATCAAGGCTGAGCAAGGCATCCCACCATAGGGAATGGGTTCCAAAAAGTCAGGTCATGTACCAGGCATAGATCTTGATCCCACTGCCAGGGGCCCTTCAAACAGACCAAGCTACATAACTGTCTTCCACATGCAGAGGGCCTAGTTCGGTCACAGCTGTTGGTCTAGAGTTTGTAAGTTCCTACCAGGTGATTCAGTTGTCTCTGTAGATTTCCCCATTATTATCTTGACTAGCCTTGCTCATATACTCCTTCCTCCCTCTCTTCGACTGGACTCCTGGAGCTGATGCCCCTCAACTGAAGAATGAATAAAGAAAGTGTATTACACTTACACAATGGATTATTATTCAGCTATAAAAAAAAAAAACAATGACATCATGAAATTTGCAGGCAAATGGATAGAACTAGAATATACCATCCTAGGTGAGATAACCCAGAATCAGAAAGACAAACATGGTATATACTCACTCATAAGCAGATACTAGATGTAAAACAAAGGATAACCAGACTATAGCCCACAGGTCCAGAGAAGCTAAGTAATGAGAAGGAACCTAAGAGCGACACATGGATCATGTTGGGAGAAGAAGTTTTTTTTTTTATCTTAAAAGATTGGGCAGAAGTGTAAATGCAAGTTTCTTGGTCCTGCCTGGCCCCACAGTCTAGCAGCCATTTATAAAGTAATCACTCAGAGGCTTATATTAGTTACAAACTCTGTGGTCTCTAGCTTCAGCTTCTTGACTGCTAGCTGTTTTTACTTAAATTAACCCATATCTATCTATCTATCTATCTATCTATCTATCTATCTATCTACCTATCATCTATTTATCTATCTATCATCTATCTATCTATCTATCTATCTATCTATCTATCTATCTATCTATCTAAACCCATATAACATTAATCTATATAGCTGTGGTGTTACCAATCTGCTGACATCTTGTTGCTCCTTTGGTGGTGGCCTGGCATATCTCCTGACTCTGCCCGTCTTTTCTTTCTATCTCTGCTTGGATTTCCTATCTGGCTGTAAGCTTTCTTGCCATAGGCCAAAACAGCTATATTTATTATCCAATGGGAGCCACACATATTCACAGCATACAGAAAGAAATCCCATAGCACAGAAGCCCTGTATTCTGAGAGATAGATACTAGTTTTTAGAGTTCCTTTGTTTGTTTTTACATAGGTCTTACTAATTGAGAATCTTGAAAAACACATGTGTTTATTTTATTTTTTTTTTAAGAAGCAGTGGTGGTCAAAAATATCCTTAAAATTTTTAGGTGTTTTTACTTATATATACATTCATTTGTATATAAAACATATACAAAATTACTAATAGAATTCATTCTTAAATAAAGGGGAGCAATTATCTAATAAAAAATAAAAAAATATATCTTGGAGAGTTAATTTGCAAATGATATGAGGTTACTATAGAGATATACTGTATACTCCATTGTATATATATATGTGTGTGTGTGTGTGTGTGTGTGTGTGTGTAGATAGATAGATAGATAGATAGATGATAGATAGATAGATAGATAGATAGATAGATAGAGAAAGAAAGAAAGAAATAGGTAGATAGATAGATTGATATTCTACAGCAATCACAAAAATTCTACCTGAAAAATTTGAAAAACTATAAACAAATTCACCAATCTATATGGATGCTGAATCAACTTGCTCAATAACATGGTTATTGCTCAATAACAAAGACCATGTGGACAAGGAAATCTTTTCACACTCCCATTCACCATAGCCTAAAATAAGATAAACTATCCAGAAATAAATGTAACCAAGGATTGAAATATATCAACAATGAAAACCATAAGCCTTTAAAGAAAGAGATAAAGACACCAGAAAATGTAAAGGAGTCCCATGCTCATGGATTGGTATAATTCACATTGTAAAAATGACCATTCAACCAGAAATGATCTATGTGTTTGTTGGATGATTCCTAATCAGATATCCAAATCATTTTTTACAGAAAAAGAAAGCATATATTTTAAAATTCATATGGAACTAGAAAAGAACATGGATAATAAAACCAATCCAGAGCAAAAGAAAAATTTTGGAGGTATGGCAATTTCAGATCTTAAGATATAGAGTCAAAGTAATAAAAACAGTAATGTACTGGCACAAAAACAGACATATAGACCAATCATACAAAATGGGACACTGAACATAAATACATAAAATGTTAGCCTTTAATATTCAGTGAATAGGCAAAAATATGCACTGGAGAAAATTTAGCATCTTCAATAAATGGTGCTAGAAAAATTGGACATCAAAATGCCAAATGAAATTATATCTTTGTCTACTATCTTGCACAAAAACTAATTCCAAATAGATCAAAGACTTAAATGTGAAACCTGAATCCCTGAAACTATTAGAAGAAAACATAGGCAATACCCTATATGATAAAGGTTTATGTAGTAATTTGAATGTAATTGGCCCCTGTAATCTCATAGAACATGGTACTATTAGGAGGTGTGACTTTGAGGGAGTTTGTATAACCTTGTTGAAGGAAGTGTGTCACTCTGGGGGCAGGCTATGAGGTTTCCTATGCTTATGATACTGCTCAGTGTGTCCATCAACTTCCTGTTGCCTTTGAGTCAAGATGTAGGACCCTCAGCTCCAGCACCATGTCTGCCTGCATGCCACCATGCTCCCTGCCATGATGATAATGGACTGAATCTGTGAAATTTTAAGCAAGCCTCCTCAATTAGATATTTTTCTTGTAAGAGTTGCCATGGTCATGGTGTCTTTTCACAGCAATAGAAAACCCTAACTAAGAGATAAATTGGTAACCACGGACTGGGATATTTCTGTGATAAGCCTGACCAAGCATTTATTTGGAAAAATATATACTTTGGTACTTTGGGTTAGAAAAGCAGTGGGATGTTTTAAACACTGCTTAATGGGCCATACTAGTAGGAGCATGGAGAGCAGTGGTGATAAGAATTATTTGAACTATCAGGGTCTCACTCAAGGTGATTCAGGGGAGAAGAACTTCAGTATGTTGCCTAGAGATTGTTCTTGTAATATTTTAGTGAAGAAATTGGCTGCCTTTTGCCCTTGTCCAAACAGTCTGCCTGAAGCTAAAGTGAAGAGTTTTTAATTAATTCTTTTGACAGAAGAAATCTCAAAATAGCCTAATATAGACTATGTCTTGTAGTTACTAGTGTTCATGCTTCTAAAGATTTATATTGAAAAGGAGCAAGCTGATCAGGGTAAATTACAAAATAAATTTTGAGGAGAAAAAGAGCACCAGGAAGTAGAATGGACCTAAGGCCCTTGTTCAAAAAGATAAATGGATTAAGAAATGTAATAAAAGGATTGGTGACTTCAGGGCAAGATCCTACCCAGCTAAGTTTCAAACTTATGAAAAGAACTAAAGAAAAGCTTAGAGTTTGGTGTGGTGGGACACACCATTAATCCTAGGACTCTAAGGAAGAGGGAAAGTGGTGTCTCTTTGGAGAATGAAGGTAGATAAATGCAGAAAAATGTGGAAAGTGGCTAAAGGGACTTAGCAGAACACATGATCTAATAAGAGAAATTGGTAAAAGCAGGGACTATTTAGGGTGGCAGAAGGTAAATAAATACAAAAAAAAGGAGGACAGTAAGATAAAATAGTCATAAATTTGTCTGACAAATCCAAAAGAATTCATACTATCAACTATTTTTCATAAAAAAAAAAAAAACTAACTACAGTATACATAACGGTTTTAATGATACTTTCTTATCTGGGCTGATGCTGCTCCCTCTAAGAGCCTAAATCACCCAACAGAAAGCCCAATTATATACACATGGTTCCTGTTAGCATTTAGGAACCTGTACTGGTCTGCCCTTAGTGTCATGACAGGCTACACCTCAGCTGCAGTCAATTAAGAGCACTTCCTGTGTGCATTTGCTGTTTCCTTCTAAAAGGCAGGCCTTGTACACCTCCCATTTTTCTCTCTTTCACTTCCTTTGCTCTCATACCTAGGGACTGCTCACTACCCCCTTTTCTGCCCCTTCTGTCCCTCCCCTCAATAGGCCTCTTATGTGGGCCCTGTTGTATGGTGTGACTCCTTCCTGCCATTTTTTAAAATACAACATTGACTCCTCATCTCAGAACCGAACTGCAGTCTCCCATGTGATAGGCAGGGATAAGCATGTTCCATATTTCTCTCTCTTTCTTGCTGTAAGACTCCATAACTTTGACACTTACAAATAAAATTCTGATAGCAGAGTATTAAACACTATAATATCGTAGCTACCTGATCAGGATTTTAAATTCCCTTTGGTGGTTTTGTAATATGTCTAAAATTTGTCTCCTTCATAAACTTAAAAATTCTTCTGAATTCCAAGGAGTCAGCTAGGACCCACCCAGACAGGTCAGATCCACTTCAGCTTGTCAGGTCCAAGCTGTCAGATCCAAGTAGCACTGAACAATTCTACAGGGCTCAAAACAGCAGGGAAGACAATCAGTTACCTCAGAATGTCTGGTTACTTTAAGAAAAGTCCCCCCCCCACACACACACACACAAATATTAACCGATACCCACCAAGTCTGTTGGAAGCAGTTCTGAGAGACATGGTGCTCCCATTCTTGTTCACCTGCCCACCCTAACTCCTTACTTTTTATAACAGTGCCCTCCTTTGATTTGTTTTCCAAGACTCTCCCAAAACATAAAGTCAACTGCCGATGCCCTTGGTTTTCCCCCAGAGGTGGAAGACAAATTCCTATTGTAGAAACCATAATTCACTTCAGAAACAGGGCCCAGAGACCCCTGAGATTAAACTGACCATGATGCCTCCTCCCCAAGTACAAGTTTTCAAGGTACAAAAAGGGACCACACAAGCTCCAAAGGAAAAAGCCAACCAATATTTCTAACAAGCATTTTGCCTATGAACCATGTCAGCATGGCACAATAACCCCCATAGTTCAGTAGTGGCACACATAAATTAGCTGTAACCAATAGCTTTCTTATTGGATATAAGACCCTGTCAACAAGAAGGAAACTATGTCTGCTACTGGAAACCTAGCTAACTAGTCAGTATAAGTGAAGTCACAATTATTGAAGAATCTAAAATTTATCTACTAAACCAGATGAAATACAGGGAACTTGGTATCTTATAGGGTAGAAAAGGGTACTTTGGGGTAGAAGATTCAATCTGTCAATATGTTCCATTGCAGTCTCAAAGTTGTATATAGCAATAGGATTTCACAGTATATTGACCTTTTTAGGAGCTTCTACAATCCTAACTGCCTGCAGGTTTTATCAGATCTCAACTTTTCTGTCCAGAGTGTGTCAGCTCAAATCAGGTTTTTAGGTCATTACCCTTACTGGGTTGGGGCCTTCCCTGGAGTGTGGTTGATTATACCCAATGACTGTCCATTTAAAAATCAGTCTTTGTTTTGAAATGAAATGCTTCTATTCAGTAATATCACACAGCTTAAAAGTACACTTTTAAAATACAGTATTTTTTTTTCTTTCAAGAATGGATGACTGTTTCTATTCTTTGACAGTAGGGGAAGTTCTATTTTTTCAAAGGTTACATTATACCTCTGCTGGGAGAGTGAAATAAACAAACAGACAATTTGGAGAGAATGGAAACGACAGAAAAGCAGTTGCCATCATTCAAACCTGAGAATTCACAGAAAGTATTCTTCTCAAAATGAGCCAAAGATGTTCTTATGAGAGCTTGCATTATCTAGCCATCCTTTGACTTATGCAAAGGAAAGGGGGAGTTTGCAACATATGTAGGATAATTATCGTTTATTTAAATTTGGTATGCAGAATATTCTGAACTGTTTTCCCCCCCTTTGGGCCCAGAGAATGATTGACAGTATGTGAGCAAACAATCCAAATATTAAGTGCTTTCTTAATGCATTCTTCCTGTATTCTTTGGTGTAGCAAATGGAATTGCTTAACAATGACACACTTGCCTCTTCCCAGCAGACACACAGATGTTTATCCTTCTAGCAGTTTGTTTTGCTTCCCTGGTGAGGATGCAGTAATCACCATCCACCACAAATTGACAAGGAAACAGATACCCACTCATTATCTTTTGTTTTCCTTTTCTTTTCACTTCAACCTACACTCATTTAACAGGAAAGAGGTGCCCTTTACCTCAGAATTTGATGGATCCTTAATTTGGGCACTGCCACTGGGTTTTAGTTATGGTTTCTATTTCGTAGTTAGGATTTCTATTGTTGCAATGAAACACCATGATGAAAAAGCAAGTTTAGAGAGGAAGGGTTTATTTGGTTAACATTACCATATTACTATTCATGGAAGGAAGTCAGGACAGAAACTCAAACAGGTCAAGAACCTCACAGCAGGAGCTGATGCAGAGGCCATGGAGAAGTGCTGCTTACTGGCTTGTTCCCTGTGGTTTGCTCAGCTTGCTTTCTTACCCAAGGAAACCAAGGACCACCTGTCCAGGAGTGGCTCCTCACACAGTGAGCTGGGCTCTCTCCACATCAGTCACTAATTAACAATATACCCTATAGGCCTTCCTATAGCCTGATCTTATTGAGGCATTTTCTCGAATGAGGTTCCCTCCTTTCCAGTGACTCTAGTTTGACACTCCTGTAAAATTAAAAAATAAATAAATAAATACAAGTAAGCACTTTAACTTCAAGCAGGAAGAACCAGGGCACAATCACAATCAAATCAAAGAAAAATCAAACTCCAACAGTTTGAACAACACAATGCCCACTGTCTAGGATCTACCCATGATCTTCAGGTCTTCTTCAAAGGGCTTAGGTTATTTCTCTAGCTCTTCCATCTGCAGAAATGTCTTCTAAACTCTGACAGACTTCACCTCACCTGTGCTGCTATTCTTTGTGGTCACTTTGGGCATCTCCCAAATGCTGGTGTCTTCTGCAACTGGGCTGCACTTCCACTAATAGCCATTCTTATGATCTTGTCATGATGCCACACCTCAACATCTCTGCATGACTTCTTCAATCCTGGTGCTTCCTCTGCTACTGAGGCATTACCTTCAGCAATGGCCTCTCCTGGCTTCCCAGAGTGCCATATCTCAGCTTCTCTCCATGGTTCCTTCATGCTTTCAAAATAGGTACTGCCTGCTGACTCTTACACTACCAAGTTATGATGTCAGCTTGCGATACAACCTTGGCTACCTCTGGGACACAGTTTCAGTGTTCTGACTCTCAGGAAACACTTAACAGAAGCTATCACCTTGGTGATTCTGACCTCTTCTTAACAACTGCCAAGTTTTAAACCAGAATCAATTGTCCCAGTAAAACAAAGGTTTTACTTTAGTGGTTGTGGTTTCTTATTGACAACAGCCAATTCTACAGCTCCAGCTGACCAGAAACCACAGATTCATTGCACAAAAAAACAAATACCTTACCTCTGAAATGTCACTAGGCCTCTAGATTCTTATCTTCCAAGCTGCAACAGAGCAGCTCACTGAGCTCTCAACACAAAATGGCTTTTCTAGCCTAGCATTCCTATATCCTTTCAAAATCCTTAACAAAACAACAAGGCTAGATCTGTCACAGCAATATCCCACTCCTGGTATGTCATCTAGCTACTTTTATTTCAACTTGATGCAAGTTAGAGTCATAGGAGAGGAAGAAACCTTAATTGAGAAAATGCCTCAATAATATTGAGCTATAGACAGCCCTGTAAGGTATTTTCTTTTTTTTTTTTTTATCTAGACAGGGTTTCTCTGTGAAGCTTTGCGTCTTTCCTGGAGCTCACTTGGTAGCCCAGGCTGGCCTCGAACTCACAGAGATCCGCCTGCCTCTGCCTCCCGAGTGCTGGGATTAAAGGTGTGTGCCACCAATGCCCGGCAAGGTATTTTCTTAATTAGTGATTGATATGGGATGAGGTCCCATTATGGGTGGGACCACCCCTGGGCAGATGGTCCTGTGTTCTATAGGAAAGCAGGCTGAGCAAACCATGGGGAACAAGAAAGTAAGCAGTAATCCTCTAATGCCTCTGCTTAAGCTTCTGCCTCTAAGTTTGAGTTTCTTCCCTGACATCCTTCAATGACACACAGTGATATTTTTTATTATGGTGTTTCATTGCAGTAATAGAAATACTAGCTGAGACACTATGGTACCACTAATTCATTTTTTTTCAACCTCATTCTTTTCCCTAGCACATCATATGTTATCTACATGATATTCTCTTACTATTTCTATGAGGGAGCTTGATGTGTCCCATTTTCATCACCATTGATAAAGACAAATGAATGTATGCTCTCTTAAGTTACTTCTACCAACTTGACTTCCTAGATTTTTTAATGGCCTCAATTCTAATAGTAAATCATGTCTTTAAAACAGTATATTATTCATGTTTAAACCTGCTTCGGTTTTTTGCTTAGTAATTATTTTAGTTTGTATTTCTATTGATGTGTGAAAACACTATGATCATGGCAAATCTTTTAAAAGAAAACATTTATTTGGATGGTTTAGAGTTCAGAAGTTCAGTGCATTATCATCATGGCAAGACATGGCAGCATGCAGACAGTCATGGTGCTGTAGAAGTAGCTAAGAGTTCTGTATCTTGTGCAGAAAACAGGAAGTAGTCTGAGGCACTGGGCATGGCTTGAGCATATAAGAGACCTCAAAGCCCACCACCACAATGACACACTTCCTCCAACAAGGCCACATCCACTCCAACAAAGCCACAACTCCTAATAATGCCACCCCCTTTGGGGGCCATTTTCATTCAAATCAACACTTTTTCCTCCATTGCCCCCAAAGGCTTGTAGCCATATCATAATGCAAAAATGTGTTTAGTCCAACTTCAAAAGTCTCTATAGCCTATAAAAGTCTCAAGCATATTAAAAGACTAAAGTTCAGTCTCTTCTGAGATTTATTCCATGTTTTAACTGTAATCCCCTTAAAATCAAAATAAAAAAATAGGTCACATACTTCAAACGTACAATGGCACAGGATATTTATTACTATTCCAAAACATAGGGAAGGGAACATAGTGAAGAAAACTGGACCAAAACAAGACCAAAAACCAGCTTGACAAACTCCAAATTCTTCATCTCTATGTCTGAAGTCAAAGCACTCTTCAGCTCTCCAACACTTTGCAGCCTTGATGACTGCAACACATTTCTTTCTCTTGGGCTGGATCTACTCCCCATTAACAGCTTTCCTTGGCAGTTATCTCATGGTTCTAACATCTCCAATACCTTATGGTCTCCAAGGCAATCCAGGCTTCAACTTCATAATTTCATGCAATCACCTCTCTAGGCCTCCATCAGATACACCCCTGACATATGCCTGGCCTCAGTGGCTTTCCTTAGTCACAGAGGCAAATTCCATAGCACTTTTCTCCTACCCTTGACTCTAAAACCAGAACCACATGGCCCAAACTGCCAAATTATGTTGCTTGCTGGAGCTGGAACACAGCCCCCTTGTTCAATTATATTTTCACCAGCTTTCTCTTTTCAATGGTTACCTTCACTGCTTGTGGGGGCCTACAGAGGCT
The DNA here is from genome assembly GCA_902168425.1 of Peromyscus attwateri. Taxonomy (NCBI): domain Eukaryota; kingdom Metazoa; phylum Chordata; class Mammalia; order Rodentia; family Cricetidae; genus Peromyscus; species Peromyscus attwateri. The sequence continues at coordinate 38,204 of CABHPP010138984.1, read as the reverse complement.
CGCTAGTAAGGCCTTACTTGAGGTCAGAGGGTCAGAGTTTATGTTGCTCTCCAAGGCTGCATAGTAGGGTGAAAATATATGATTACTGGGTGCCTTATACTTCAAGGCCTAATCACAAGATGCTTTGCTGTGGGGTGTGGTTACCAGGTGTTTTGAAGGGTCTACACTTGTTTGTATTTTGATCTTGAAAAGGGGAGGTCGTTTGCCTCTCCCCTTGCTAGTGTATACTAAGCTCATTGGAAATAAACTCAAGGTTGCTGGGTATTGATCCAGGGCCCTCCCAACACTATCCCGTGTCTCTGTCTTTCTCTCCATCTAAGATAATATTTCTATTACTTCTCAATTCCTCACTCCCCGCTTCAACGGATCTTTCAATAGGTCAGGGCTAGACCTCAACTCTGGTCCCCCTACAACTGCCTAAGCTTAGCTGTCCTGAAACTGGATCTGTAGACCAGTCTGGCCTTAAACTCAGATCTGCCAGCCTCTGCCTTTCAATGCTAGAATGAAAGGCATGCACCACCACACCTGGCTTTAAGTTTCCTTTGATTCATTTTTACAAGTAGGAAACTTAGCTGGGTGAGATCTTGTCCTGTGGTCACCACTCCCTATATTCCATTTCTTAATCTTTTTTATCTCCTTGAACACAGGATTTAGCTCCATTACTCTTCTTGATGCTCCTTTTCTCCACAAATTTTACATTTTGTGATTTACCTTGGTCAGCTTGCTCCTTTTCATTATAAATGTTCATTAGAATTACCACTACTAACTACAAGACAGAGTCTATACTAGGCTGTTTTGAGATTTCCTCTGCAATGAAATTAAAAACTCTCTACTTTAACATCAGTCAGACTCTTTGGACAAGGCCAAAAGTCATTCACATTCCTCACTGAAATATAATAAGAATGATCTCTACGCCACATACTAACATCTTCTCCTTTGAAAAGTCTTCAGCCAGGCACCCACAGTCCAAATCATACTCAGCACTACCATCTCCTATGTTCTTACTAGGATGGCCCATTAAGCAGCACTTAGAGTGTTCAACTGCTTTTCTGATCAACAGCCCCAAGGTCCACATTCCTTCCAACAAAAGCATGATAAGGCCTGTCACAACAAAGTCCCTGGTACCAACTACTGCCTCAGTTTGGGTTTCTATTACTGTAAGCAACACCATGAGCATGGCAATTCTTATAAAGCAAAACATTTAACTGTGTGACTGACAGTTCAGAAGTTCAGTCCATTTCATCAAGGTGGGACATGGTTGCATGCAGGCAGACATAGTTCTGGATAGGTAGCTGAGACGTCTACATTTTGTGCAGGCAACAAGATGCAATCTGAGATACTGGGAGAGCATGGCTTGAACACATATGAGACACCAAAGCCCGTCCCCAGAGTGACTCACTTCCTTCAACAGTGTCATACCTACTCTAACCAAGCCACACCTCCTAACTTTGAGGGCCATTTTCTTTCAAACCACCACAGTAATGATTTGTTTGTATACAAATCGTTTTAAAGTAGTTATTATATTTGACTTAATAACATGAATCAAATAAATTTATATAAGAGTAATACATACAATTAATAATCATTTGCATGTTATTAGTTTGTAGAATTTAAAGACTGACTTCAATTTTTTTTTTAGTACTTTGAGAAAATATGCCAACTTAATTATCCTAATTTTCTTTATTTGCTGTGAAAAAACACTGACAAAAACAACTTTGTTCAAAGGACAGGAGTTTCCTTGGCTTATATAACCCAACCACTGTCAATCATTAAAGAAATCAGGGCAGGGATTCTAGGCATGAACCTGGAGGCAAGAACTGAATTAGAGACCATGAAATAATGCTGCTTACTGGTGCCTGCTCTCCATGACTTTCTCAGCTAACATTTTCTATAACCCTAGACCAACTGATCAAGGAGGGGAACACCCTTAGTGGGCTATTCCCTCATCCATCAATCATTAATCAATGAAAACACCCCCACAGACTTGCTTACAGGCTAATTAGATGAAGGTATCTTCTCAGTTACAATTCCCCCTTCTAAAATGATATAGTTTGGGCGTTGGTGGCGCACGCCTTTAATCCCAGCACTCGGGAGGCAGAGCCAGGCGGATCTCTGTCAGTTCGAGGCCAGCCTGGGCTACCAAGTGAGCTCCAGGAAAGGTGCAAAGCTACACAGAGAAACCCTGTCTCGAAAAGCCAGAAAAAAAAATGATATAGTTTGTGTTAAATTGACAAAAAAAAATAGTCAGCACATTGATGAATACATGTATGAACAAAATTTCTTTCAGTAATACTGCTCAAATATATTTTTTAAAAATATTTTATTTTTATTTGGAATTATGTATGTTTGGTGGTTTGAATAATGAATAGCTGCCATAGGCTAATATATTTGAATGCTTAGTCACCAGGGAATGTCACAATTTTTGAAAGGAATAGGTTTCAGAGGTATTACTTCTTGAAGGAACTGTGTTACTGGGTGTGGGCTTTGATGTTGCAAACGTCCATAGCAAGCCCAGAGTCTCTCTCACTCTGCCTATGCATCAGGATATAGCTCCCAGCTACTGCTCCAGCACGTGACTGCATGCCACTATGTACTTCACTCTGATTGCAATGAACTAAATCTCTGAATTTATAAGCAAGTTTCCAATCAAATGCTTTCTCTTATAATAGTTGCCTTGGTCATGGTGTCTCTTCATAGCAATAAAACAGTGACTAAGAAAGTAGGTCTGTTTGTATCTGTGGATTTGTGCATATGAATACATTTTCCATAGACACCAGAAGAGGAAACAGATCCTCTGGAGCTAGAGTTAAAGGTAGTTGTGTCATCAGATATGGCACTGATAAGGAAATCAGGTCTTCTGTAAGAGCTGTACCTGCTCTTAAATGATGAGCCCTATCTCTTTGCCCCAAAATATTTATAATAAGTGGTTAGACCTGTTTTCAACTGAGAAATAACTTTTCAATGCAGAATTAATTTTCATGTTATCTGCAAAAAGAAAATAGTATGTTCTTCTAAGATATATTAAAAACTGCAGGAAAATGAATCTTAGTAAGTGCTTTTAGCAAGACAGGTAGCACTGAAAGATTCCTAGGTTTTTGCTACAGGAAAATCATATATTTTAAACTTTCAAGAATAAGGTAAGAAATTCCCATTACATAGAATAAGTTTGTTGTTTTGTTCACAATATTTTAGATATGACTAATAATATTGTTTGGATGTTTTAAATCTGATAAAAAATGTTTTAAAGATATTCTTCCCATAAAGAAATAACAGTTATTTGAGTTGGTGTTTATATTAAATACTCTCATTAGGTCAAGCCACAGTACAATGTGTATGTGCATCAACACATCACAGTACCCTAACAAACATGAGCAATTATAATTTTTTAATTAAAAATAAAATAACACTACCAATATAGCTCAGTGGGTAAAGAAACCTACAGGCAAGTGTGATGACCTGAACTTATCCTCAGAATCCACATGGGGGTAGGAGTAATACCACTTCCTTGAGTTGTCATCAGAACTCTATTACATTTCCCCAAGAGCCATACACATACACATATAAAGAAAATAAGTAAATAAATAAATTAATAAATGAATGTATTTTCAATAAATAAAACACTTTAAGTAATTGATTTTATGCTTATATGCCAAAAATCAATGTTCGTAGACCAAGAATATTCCAAGGATTTTAAAAAATTTATTTATCTATTTATTTTACATTGAATTCACAGTTTACCCTCCCTCCTTTCCTCTCAGTCCCTCCCCACACACCACACACTTCCCATCCCCCCAGTTCACTCCTTTCCCATTTCTGTTTAGGAAAAGGCAGGTCTCACACGAGCATCAACAAAACACAGCATATTGAGTTTGAATAAGACTAAGCACCTCCCCATGTATTAAAGCTAGGCAAGGCAACCCAGTATGAGAAGTAGGGTCCCAAAAGTCAGTAAAAGAATTGGAGACAGACTGTGTTCCCACTGTTAGGAGTTCTACAAGAGGACCAAGTTACAGAACTGTAACATATATGCAGAGGGCCTAGGTCAGTCCCATGCAGGCTCCCTGACTGTGGTTTCAAACTCTGGGAGCCCCTATGAGCCCAGGTTCATTGATTCTGTGAGTTTTTTTTTTGTGTTTTTTTTTTTTTTTTTTTTTTTTTTTTTTTTTTTTTGTGTGTGTGTGTGTGTGTGTGTGTGTGTGTGTGTGTGTGTGGTGTCCCTGACCCCTCTGCTTCCTAAATCCTTTCTCCTCCTCTTTTCCTGGAGGATTCCCTAAACTCCACCTAGTGTTTGACTGTGGGTCTGCATCTGTTTCTATCAGTTGCTGGATGAAGCCTGTCTGAAGACAATGGTCTATGTGTATAGCAGAATATTATAATGCATCATTACATAGGCATTTCCCCTTCCATGTTTGGTTCTATCCTAGGTCTCTGGGTCATATATTCTGTGGGTCCCGGTGCCCCAGGCAGAGTCAGGGGTGGGTTTACTCTCCTGACGTGGGCATTAGGCTAGCCAGGTCATTGGTTGGACACACCCTTAGTCTCTAGGCTCCCCTTACCTCAACACATACCATAGGCAGTACAGACTGTAGGTCAAAGGTTGTGTGGCTGGGTTGGCTTCTAACTCCCTCCACTTGAAGTCTTGCTTGGTTACAGGAGATGGCCATTTTAGGCTACATTTGCTTTTGCAAGGAGTCTTAGTTGGGGTCATCCTTATAGAATTCTGGGAGATTTCCTTGTGTCAGATTTTTACCTGGCCCTGAAATGTCCCCTCAACCCCCATTTTCCAGTAGTCGTTTTCAGTACACTCCCTCTCAGCCTCCCAAAATGATCACTCATGTTCCCTGCCACTCACCAAATCTCTTCTATTTCCCCTTCTCAGAGAAATCCAGGTGTCTCCCTATGAACTGTCCTTGTTACCTAGTCTCTCTGTCTCTGGATTGTAGCATAGCTATACATTATTTTACAGCTAATATGCACTTATTAATGAGTACATACTATGTTTGTCTTTCTTGATTTGGGTTACCTCCCTCAGAATGATTTTTTTTTTATAGTTCCATCCATTTGCCTCAAAATTTCCTGATACCCTTGTTTTTAACAGCTGAACAATGCTCCATTGGATTAATGTACCACATTTTTCTTTATCCATTCCTTGGTTGAGAAACATCTTGGTTGTTTATAGATCCTGGCTATTACAAATAAAGCGGCTATGAATACAGTTAAGCAAGTGTTCATGTGGTATGATTGAGCATCCTTTGGGTATATGCCCAAAAGTAGTATAGCTGGGTCTTATGATAGATTGATTCCCAGTTTTCTGAGAAACTGCCACAATGATTTCAAAAGTGACTATAAAAGTTTGCATTCCCACCAGCAATGGAGTAGTGTTCCCATTGTTCCACATCTTCTGCAGCATGAGATGACCCTTGAGTTTTTGATGTTAGCTATTCTGACAGGTGTAAGATGGAATATCAGAGTCATTTTTGATTTGCATTTCCCTGATGGGTAAGGATGCTGAGCATCCCCTTAAGTACTTCTCAGCTATTTGAGATTCTTCTGTTGAGAATTCTCTGTTTAGATCTGTACCCAATTTTTAATAGCATTATTTGGTTTGTTAATGTCTAGTTTTCCTGAGTACTTTATATATTTTGGAAATCAGCACTCTGTCTCATTAGATGCATAAAAAAAGTGTTAGACAAAAATCCAACACCCTTTCATGATAATAGTCTTGGGGAGATGGGGGATACAAAGGACATACGTAGACAAAATAAAAGCAATATACATCAAGTCAATTGCCAACATCAAATTAAATGGACAGAAATTCAAAACAATTCCACAAAAATCAGGAGCCACAAAGTTGTCCAGTCTCTCCATACCTATTTAATATAGTACTTGATGTTCTAGTTAGAGCAATAAGACAACTAATGGAAATCAAGGGGATACAAATCAGAACGGAAAAAGTTAAAAATGTCATTATTTAAAGATGACATGGTAGTATATATAAGCAACCACCAAAATTCTACTACAGAACTCCTACAGCTGATAAACACCCTTGCTCAAGTGACTGGCTACAAGATTAACTCAAAAAATCAGTAGATATGATATAAACATATGATAACCAGGCTCAAAGAGAAATTAGGGAATCAACAACTTTATAATTGCCTCAAATAATATTAGATATCTTGATGTAACTCTAATCAAGCAAGTGAAAGGCCTGTATGACAAGAACTTCAAGACTTTTAAAAAGAAATTGGAGAAGATATCAGAAGATGGAAAAATCTCCCCTGTTTCTTGAATCATTAGGATTGTAAAAGAAATGGCCATCTTACCAAAAGCAATCTACAGATTCAATGCAATCCCCATTAAAATACCAACACAATTCCTAACAGACCTTGAAAGAACAATACTCAATTTCATATGGAAAAACAAAAAATCCAAGACAGCTAAAACAATCCTATGCAATATAAGAAGTTCTGGAGGTATCACAATCCCTGATTTCAAGCTCTACTGCAGAGCTATAGTAATAAAAACTGTATGGTATTGGCATAAAAACAGACACCTGGATTAATGTAATTGAATCAAAGACCCTGACATGAATCCACACACCTATGAACACTTGATTTTTGAGAAAAAAAATCCAAAATTATATAATAGGAAAAAAGAAAGCATCTTCAACAGATGGTGCTGGTCTAGCTGGATCTCTGCATGTAGAAGAATGCAAATAGATTCAAACCTATCAACCTGCACAAAACTCAAGTCCAAGTGGATTAAAGACCTCAACATAAATCCAGATACACTGAACCTGATAGAAGAGAAAGTGGGAAATAGCCTTGTGCACATTGGCACAGGAGACAACTTCTTACCACAGGACACCTATAGTGCAGGAACTGAGATCAATACTTAATAAATTGGAGCTCATGAAATTGAGAAGCTTCTGTGAGGCAAAGGACACCATCAATAGGACAAAATGGCAGCCTACAGAATGGGTAATGATCTTCAAAAACATTTTTTTGATCATTATTCTCAAAATTCTTTATATACTTACTTCTAAGTGTAAGATAAGAAATAGACACAAGTGATAGAGCTGGTAGATGATGACACTAAAAGGCAGTACAAGACTTGATCCCTTCTTTGTATAGCCTGTCAATCTAGTATAAAACTTTGTGGTGGTATTGTGTTCCCCAAAATATTGTGTGTGCTAATAAACTTATCTGGGGTCAGAGAACAGGACAGCCACAATATTAAACATGAGGATAGGCAGCAGTAGCACACGCCTTTAATCCTAGCATTCCAGAGACAGAAATCCCTCTGGATCTCTGTGAGTTCAAGGCCACACTGGAAATGGCCAGGCATGGTGACTCACGCCTTTAATCCCAGAAAGCGAGCCTTTAATCCCAGGGAGTAGTCGTAGAAAGCAGAAAGGTATATAAGGCGTGAGGACCAGAAACTAGAAGCATTTGGCCTGGTTAAGCATTTGGCCTGGTTAAGCTTTCAGGCTTCTAGCAGCAGTTCAGCTGAGACCCATTCTGGATGAGGACTCAGAGACTTCCAGTCTGAGGAAACAAGACCAGCTGAGGATCCGGTGAGGTGAGGTTAGCTGTGGCTTGTTCTAGTTCTCTGATCTTCCAGTTCACCCCGATACCTGGCCTGGGTTTGATTTTATTAATAAGAACTTTTAAGATTCCTGCTACAAAACTTTCATGATAAAACTTTAAATAAATACGCTTTTTTATGTGTATAAGTGTATTATGTATACCATAGATGTGTTTCGTGCCCTTAGAAGCCAGAAGAGGGCCTCCAATCCCTTGAAATTGGAGAAAAAGACATTATGATGTGCCATATTGGTGCTGAAAACCAAGCCAAAGTCCTCTGCAAGTGTAGAGTTGCTATTAACCTCAGAGTCTTTGCTACAGTCCCCACCTTATTAATAATTCTCATGGGATTGTCTAGTTGATCATGGAAAATAATACCTTAAAGGGAGAGCTAATTTCCGTGATTTTAGAGATTAAAATGAGCATGTTTCCTTTTGAATATGACTAAGAACTGTATAAAAAAATCTAGAAAACAGAACTACCCCCATTGTGCTGCTATTCCCCTTTTGAGACAGAACAGTTCAATTTTCTCCTCTGAATGCTAAATAAACTACTACTGAAACTAGTTTTTGACTGAATTCTTTTGGGGGGGGGTATAAAAGCCATAACAGAGCCATCACACTATATACATCATCAATTTTGACATAGTTAGATGATGTTGATGATGATGATGATGATGATGATGATAGATAGATAGATAGATGATAGATAGATAGATAGATAGATAGATAGATAGATGATAGATGATAGATAAATAGATATCTAGATGATAGATAGGTAGATGATAGATGCTACAAACAAGTCACCAAATACTAAATTTTCAGTAACATTCTTATTCGCCATTGTTTAATATTTCTAATTTAATATTTATAACATTGGATCTCTCAGGTTGTTTTGCATTTCAATCAATATTAACCATCTTAAAAAGCATCTTAACTTTACAAAGTCCAACAGAGATTGATCCTCTTCAACAAACATACAGTTTTTTTTTTAATTAGTGGTGTGTCTCCTCAAGATTTCAGGAAAATTTTAATTTTAAAAATAAGAGTATTTCATCACCTAATAAAGAGATAAAATCTAAAATACAGAGTTATCATATCTCAAGATAAATGTGGGTCATGGCTCTGCATATTGGAATAGAAGTGTTGAGAAATACTTCCTTTTTTCTAAAAGTAATAGAACTACATGTTCAATACAGATTCAACCCACAAAATAAATAACAAACAAGGAAGATGTTCTTAAAAGTTTATAATGAATAATAAGTAAATAAAATAATTTATTAGTATTAAAGGAAGTAAAAATGGAGAAAAATAAACACAAGACAATACGAACATGTCTTATGAAATAGCAAAGCAGGACTGAATGTCTGTTTTCATGGTAGTAATCACATTAAACATGAACATACCAAAACTTTCAGGTAAATGTCTGGTTGCAAGATAGAGTAAATATTAAAAGTAACTCCTCAGAGAGGACATAATTTAGATGTGTCTGTGCACAAAAGCTGAAATTAAATTATTAGAAGTTACATGTAGAAGAAGTCCATATAGTTAAAATTTTGTTTTTGTAAGACAAATGTACTACCAGAAGCCATATATGGCAGTATGCAGTGTTAATCCCAGCACTTGGAAGGTAGATGCAGGCAAATCTCTGTGCGTTGGAAGCCAGGCTTGTCTACACAGTGAACTCCAAGACAGTCAGGACTACACAGAGAGACCCTGTTTCAAACAAATGAAAACAAACAAACAAATAAACAAGAGTATTACCAGAAACAAAGAGAGTTTGTATTAAAATTAAGAAGTGTTTCAACTGTCAAGTTTTAAACTCTAAAATATTAAAACTAAAATACTGTACACTAAGTAATAATACAAGCATTTGAAGCAGGGACATCCAGAATAGGATCAGGCCTATAGGACGAATATGTCAGTCCTGAGCTGACAGAGCAAGCACAGATTGGGTAATCTCACGAGTGGCATGAGGACATTAACAGAACTTAACTCCTTGGAACTCATTAGTTCAGAATATGTGAGTTACATTTTCTTTTGAATTATACATAGAATATTTACCAAAATAAATTATCATTCTCTACCATAGAGAATATAAAAAGAAATCCTATTGAGATAAACATCATAAAAGCTTTGTTACATAGAAAAGTGATTTGGTTTATAAATCAGTGTAACAAAGATGAATATAAAACTACTATATATTTTTAAACTACACAACAAACTTCTGAATAACCCAAGGATAATTTTAAGAAATATGTGTAACAAAAAGATAATGAGCTTGTAACCTATTCATGTGGTGAGAATTCCACTTCAAATTGTGCTGATATAATTGAAACTAGGTTTATTTTATCCTTTCAGGTGAACCACACAAAATGTTTCAATGATGCACAATTAACATTTAGTTACCACTCAGTCACAGGAAACAAATTTGTGCCAGTGATTGTCTTGGTTTGTTGATGTAAGTTCAGCACACAGGAAAGGGAATTATTTGTAAAATATGAGTAGTCTTTCTGGGCTTAAAAAGTGTCAGTAGTATAAACACTCTCAATTAGAGATGAGAAAAAGGTAAAGAAAGAATATTACAGAGTTCAGTGGAGTTATCTATAGCACACAGCTACACAATAAATTGCTGACATGTAAGGAGGCTCTCCCCAGGCTGACAAAGGACCATAGAAAACCATTTGATGAACTCATTCTCAATATTCATATCAACCACTGTGGCAATAGATGTACCTCCCAGCAGGCAAAGAAAACAATTTGTAATTAGTTCTCCAGGCACATATATCATCACCTGCCATTGAATTTTTTATTTTTTTCCAGCCCATGGCCTAAAAGGTAATAGCTCTTAACTTTCTCTTTGCACAGTACTCTTAAAACTGAATCTCTAAAGAATATCTAAGGAAAGTCAAATAATGGCACAGTTAATAACTCTTTTCTACAATTATAAAGATAATTTTTCTTGTTTTAGGCATGTAAATGAGATTCACATTCCCAAACATAACTTTAATGAGTCCCATGATTTTAATGCTATACTTCTAGGCAAGCCGAAATAAAAATTATTACATTTATCTCCAAGATAAAATTAAAATGAGAAAACGTGTGGTTTCAAGAGATACAATTTAGGGAATATAGGAAAGTAATTCTAAAGTACATGAAAATCAATGAAAACCACATTCTAACTCAGCATGTCACCCAGTGGGTGCCCTAGTCTCATGTCAGAGCAGGGAACCCAGACAAAAGGCAGACAACTACTAGATCTGATGTTTTAGTGCTGTGTTGTAGGGTATCCAGAAGAACAGACCTTATAAGCATACTCTAAGTGAACCCTACCTATCAGCAATGAGTCCCCCTCACATATTAAACAGAAAATAAATGTTACTTATACAGAGCCAGATAAGTAATATCTGAAGAGAATAAATTAAGCAATATGTGGCATCTTCATGGACACTGACAGCTCCCAATGCCATAATGAAAAATTTGGGTTGAGGATATTTGGTGGGATACTTAGGAAAGTCTTGCCTCAGAAGGATCGAATAATCAGCCCAGGAAGAACTCTCACCTAGTCCTTGTCAAATAAATCATACAACTTAACTTTAAAATGACCTTTACAAATATCTTAACAATATCCCAGGATAATATTCAGGAATATTTGTAAAAATAAATATCTGTAATCTATTTAAGCAGATCATGCATGAAATCATTCAGATAAATTTACAACAAATCAAAAGAAATGTAAGCTCATAGTAGGAAAAATAAAACTATACAACAGCTTACGATCCAAGGAAAAAGCAGTGTCCTGGACCCTCAAGACACTACATTCTAAGAAACAGTAGATGGAAGGACTCGAGAAACCCACTACATAACTGTAATCATTGCAAAAGCTATTAGATTCCATGAGAGAAAAATAAAAGCACAGAGTGTGGGTGTTAAGACATTTGTGCTCCCCTTTCACAGAAAAGATTATTCAGAACCCACGTTTAATCAATATCACAATGCAGTCATGATGTTCTTGTCAGGAGAAGCTCAATAATCAAGATTCCATTTGAAGCTGGTCACATAAGGATTCCCTGAAAATATATCACAATATAATGGAGTTTCAGAAGTAAAGCAGGCATTTAGCATGCCATATTATTTTCACAGCCTGAGAACAACTGATTATTCTTATCAATGAACTGATGTTGGGCAACCTGCAGAGAATCAAAATTTTCAGATACTGTCCAAGGTAAAAAACTGGTGTCCTAAAAATGGGAGCCTCGCCGGGCGTTGGTAGCGCACGCCTTTAATCCCAGCACTCAGGAGGCAGAGGCAGGCAGATCTCTGTGAGTTCGAGGCCAGCCTGGGCTACCAAGTGAGCTCCAGGAAAGACGCAAAGCTACAAAGAGAAACCCTGTCTCAAAACAAACAAACAAAAAAAAATTGGGAGCCTCATGGCCTCATGTATATTATGTAAACAATCTTATGTAAGATGATTTGTTAAATAAAACTGTGTTTATATTCACAAAGTAAATATAAATTACAGTACTCATTGATACATTTTTTTATAATAGTCAAGAAATAGAATCAACAAAAGTGTTCACAAATGGATAAGTGCATACAGGGAGAATGGCATACAGGAACATACAAATTCCAAAAAGAACACGATTAAATCATAAAAGGAAGGAAATCACACAATTTGTGAAAAACTGTATGAACCAGGAGGACATAAGGCTAAGCAAAATAACAAATCTCTTCTGAAAATCTAAAAATAAAATCAAGTAGTAGAAGCAGAGAATAGAATGATTTTGCTATTGAAGAAGAAATGGGAGTGTTGATCAAAATGTGGAATATTACGTTACGTAGGAGGACTGAGGGTTTAGAAATTCTTCACAACGGTGATCTTGACTAATAATAAGCTGTACAGCTTTCTGGCCATGGATCTTCTAGACATGGAGAATTTGTTTCTCAAGGCCATCACTGACCACCAATCCTCTTTTTTTTTCAGCTTTTTCCAGTGTGAGAAGCTATTTCCACTGCCATTCATTGGGACTAGGATGTACTGCTTTGACTCACACCCAAAATAATAGGGCCTATATACCGGGAACCCTTAAAATACAGGCCCCTGGGTGAGAGTCTAGCAAGCTACAGCAGTATGGAATAATTTATATAGCAAAGCATATGATCATATACATGAAAAATAATACCTAATTTTCAAATTTCAAACTAAAAACAATGGAAGAAATAAATATAAAAATGTTAAAATACTAATACTTTTCTAAAATCATGATAAATTTATGTTAACCATTTGTGAACAAAACATTATACATGTCTGCAAAGAAGCATTTCTACTGTACTTACTGTTATTCATTTCTTTGCATACACTAATAGTTTTTTTTTAATAAGCAGCCGTGATGTATGTACAGTTATAACACACATCCCACACAGGATACATCTCAGGTAACTAACTTTACAAAAAGTCAAGTACATGGATATAATTGTCACATCCACCATGTGTCCTGGCAAAAGGATATTACTTATCAGAGTCATTCAAGTACTAAGGGCTTCCCAAATTTGCTTTAATTATATTTAAATTAAGGAGTGTTGTACAGTGTGGTACTTATTAAGTACAATCTCTTTATGTTATCACTAAGAGATGTGCTCTGTAATGTCTTTCTACCTTTCTTTCTTTTTTTTTCACCTAAGATCCACATATCTCCGTATTGAAGACTGATTCCTGTTTCTCTAGATGTTTCTCTAGATGTATGTCTTACAACCAGATTTGTTCTTCATTCTCCCTAATTGCCTCCAAGGTCTGAGGTAACAATTTTGCCTTTAGCAAGCCATGATATTGCATATTTAGATATCTGTTTCAGATATTTCTAAATATGAAATGTAAATTTCATTATCAAATTATACATTAATTATCTGTTTATTGATCTAAGTGCTCAATGTACTTCAAATAATATGTAAGCCACAATGGATGAAATATTGAGCACACAACTTCAGATATATACATATTCTCAAATTATAAAAGTATTCCATATAAACAAATGTTAGGAAGACAACTCCCTAAAACATAAAAAAGTTAAGAAACTTATATATAATATTCTAGAAATGCCAGCAAGAACAAGAAAAGATGTCTAACCACTTTAGTAACATTGAAGAATATTACTCATTAATAGTATATATTAATAGATATCTACCATACACACACACACACACACACACACACACACATGCACACACACATAAACATTAAAAAGGCTACAATAAAAATGATTTGATAGAAAAAAATTGCCAATATGTTTGCAATTGTCAAAATAATTGTAATCTTCATGCATTTTTGGAGAAAATCTGAGCTTTCTGGATTAAAGAAAATGAAATCAATGTGGTTATTTATTCATTTATTTATTTACTTTTTATTATTCAAGACAGAGTTTCTCTGTGTATCCCTGTCTGTTCTGGAACTCGCTCTGTAGACCAGGCTGACCCAAACTCAAAGATCCACCTGCCTCTGCCTCCTGAGTGCTCAAATTAAAGGCCAGTACCACACCTGCCAGGTAATGTGATCATTTCTTAAAACCATACACTAATATATGTCCTCTCAGCAACTTTTCCACATGGTTATTCCTCTAGGTAACAAAACATCCAGTTCTTCCAGAATCTGATCCAGCCAATCCAACCCTTGTAAAATCATTATTTTCCCTTTTATGAAAATTATTTATTATTATTTATTTATGTATTTATTTGTTGTATATGAATGTGTTTGTGTGTGTGCTGCGCCTCCTCTGGAGGCAAGAAAAGGTAATCATGTTCCTTCAAGCTGGAGTTATAGGCAGTTGTAAACTACTTAGTGTGAGTGCTAGAACCAAATATTGGTCCTAGGAAAGAACATCAAGTGTTTGCAAATGCTGAGCTATTTCTATAGTCTTGTGAAGTTACTTTTTAAATAAATCAATAGAACACAAAATTCAGCAATTACGCTAGAAGAGAAAGTGAATGTAAAACTATAAAAAAAAGAACAGAATTTTCATATATATAGTAAAACTTTTATTTCTTCAGCTTTATATGTGCATTGCAAATGGCCCAGTAAACCAGCCTTCTTAACTGATCACTTCATTATATAGATACCGTGGGCAGGAATAAGAAAATAATAGGTAACAATGAGAAATATACAGAAAGAAATTAATTAGAAAACAAATGTAAATTTTTAAAATCTTTAAAAAATAAATGGAAATTTTAAAATAAAACAAAAAGTAATGTAATAGAAACTAGAATTGATGAAATTAATCAAAATGAAGGAATAGTCCATGCACTTGATAACAATTCCTTGAAAATGTCCAGACAGGAGTAGAGAAGACAAAGGACAAAGAAAAAATAAGAAAGCTTTAATAATTTATAACTATTTGTTGCTCTGACAAAATATCACACTCAAAGTGACATATACAGTTCATTTTGGCTTACTGTTTCAGAAGTAGAGTCCATAACAGCAAGGGAGGACATGCGATCCTAAAACACACACCCACATGGTCACCAGATTCCTCCAACCCCATAGAAGGTCCTTACTTTATGCCTCTCTCCTCTCACTCACCACTGACAAGTAGGCAGGGCCACAATTTGTGTGGATCACTCTGGTCAGAGGATTAGCCTTGGATTGTTGTTTGTTAGCTCATCGCCACTCCTGAGGAGGCTCAATATAATTATCATGCTTTTCCTGGCATACATTAGTATTTACGTAAGTATTCTACACTGTGAATTCTTATTTTATTATACACTAAACTTCTAACATCAATGTGAAAGTATTGGGAGGTTAATATAATTTATTTTCATGAGATACACTATTATTCTAAACTAATTCCAAGAAGGCCATTGTCAACTGTGAAACTAAGTGAAACTTAAGTGAGAACAGTTCCTCAGTTCCTAGTGTTTACAAGCAGGCAGCTTGCTGTCATAAAAAGGACTTCCATTGACCAGTAGCAGAAAGGACAGCTTTCAAATTCTTTTGGCAATCAACATGGCTGACCACTGTTTGCATGTGCCTGGGGTGGAAATGGTACAAAGTTGTCCTGTGATGAATGGTGAGTCTCATATACATCACTCTGCATGCAGAGGCAGAGATTGGTGGACAGGGCTGTATGTATGTCTTTATCAATTAAGAGGAGAAGGCAGATAGGATACATACAACAAAGAGTAGGTATTACATGTGAATATGCATCTATTCTTTCATTAAAATTTCTAATTAAATTTAAAAATATGATGCTGTCAAGTGTCTACTCCAGTATTTAGTGATTCCATTGAGTTTTTATCCAATTGACTAAAGGCCTTTTAGAAAAGGAAGGATCCATAGCTTTACAGGTATCATGGTTAGCACACACAGCTGCTGCTACAACTGCTGCTGCCTCAACACCTTGCTTCTCCATCAATTTATCTTCTCAGTCTTTCTTCTACCTTCCTGTCAACTTCTGCCTGACTCCCCTGTGAGCTCTGTTTTCCTGAGCTGATGGACCTAAGTGGACATGCCTGTCCCTTGACCAGCCACTTCTCTGGTATCAAAAATGTCTGTTAGTAATAATATTCTTGTATGACAGGTAATTTGGCTGCATGGAGAGTACCCAGGCCTAGTTTTGGCACTTTGCCTTTAACTTTTCTGACTTGGTTGTGGGAAGATCAAAGCAAACATTCATATTTCCTCTTGAGAGGCACACTGTGGTAATTTGGGACACAGAGCATTAGGGCTCAGATTTCTGTTAAGTCCTTTCTAGTCGCAGCTGACAGCCTGCATTATCACTTGCTCCTCAGAGTCGTTGTCACATACACTTTCTCACAGGTGATCAAAGACTGGTTCAAATCATGAAGCAGCTGAGTACCCGTAACTTGAGGACAACTGCCAAGAGAGAGCAACTGAGCATGGTAAAGGACTGGGTCCCTCTACATTGAAATTCTAGTTAGAAAAAAAAGGAGTTTCAACCTAATTTTCATTAACAGAAAGTAATTTACATTTTCAGCACTTAAATGAAAGAAATACATGGGGAAGAAGTGATTTTTATAAGAAGGAAACTAAGAACATGAGGATATCCTTGAAATTCATGTAGAGTGTAAAAATGAATACTTACAATTAGGACTTCAAAGCAGTGTGAAAATCTTTTAATAAGAAAATATAATAACTGAATGTGGGAGAGGCCAACAAGGCTGGTGTAGAGTGCTTGTATAGCTAGTATAGTGTTCTGAATTTGAGCTGAAGAATCACAAAAAAAAAAATCCTAGCATGGGTGAAAATGCTTAAAGTAAAACAATGACATTTATCGTTCTTATCATTTGTCAGAATACTTCCTATATTCATTTCTTTTGATTTATTTTGTTCTTTTATTCTTAGCATTCAGCGACTTATTATCAAAAGAAATAACAATGTGTGTGTGTGTGTGTGTGTGTGTGTGTGTGTGTGTTATTTCTGTATTTTGTTTCCTTTGCTTGAGAATGAGTCCTGCTATGCAGTTCAGGAATGACTGGAATTCACTGTGCCATTCAGACTGGCCTGTAACTCAGGCTTCTACTACTTCTGTCTTCTTGAAATGTTTGGATTACAGGCATGTGCCACCACTCCCAGGTCAGTTTTGGGTTTCATACTAAAATAAAATAAATAATGGTTCTTTCTTTGATTATTTGGTTGTCAGCCATTAGACTTACATCATAGTATTATTATTGTATACAACAAAATTTTACATTGTTAATAGTGCTAAGAAGAACATGAAGCTTGCATTTTAACAATGAATCATCCAGATGCTTATGCATATTGGGAATTACATGTTTTTACTGTAAATGCCTCACATTAGTCCATTAGGAGACATTTACTATGTCAACAGAATTGGTAAAAGGAAAAGACAGATGATTTATTTTTATATAGATGATCAGATTATGGGGCTGGAGATGTGGTTCATTGGTGAAGAACACATACTGTTTGTGTAGAGGACCAGAGTTAGGTTCCCAAAAGCCATGATGGTAGGTCACAACTGCCTATATCTGCTGCTCCAAAGGACCCATTGCATCTTTTGCCCTCTATGGGTGCTGCATTTACATCTTGCTCAAACTTACAATTTCGTGCACATTTACACATAAGTAAAATCAGAGATAATTTTTTTTAAAAAAATACATTTTAAAGATCAGCCAATATCTTAATGTCATTTTGTTTTCAGGACTTTGCATTCCTCACTTTATGTATTGGTATTTCCTAGGCCATATCTAAATTGGGTGTACAAATATCTCAAAGTTTTCAAGCTCAATAACACAAAATAAGTATCTAATAGCTTCACCTCCCCCTTAAGCAAGATTACCATTGAAATGATAAAACCAGTTAAAGTATTTGGAGCTTGCTTTTATTCACTCATACAGTATGGATTACATGCTGTACATACTCAGATTTTATTTAAATGGATCTGTGACGCACTCACATCATAGTTCCATGTTAAAAACCCATTTTAATTGTTTTATATTAATTATCATTTCTGAAAATGCCAATCAGGAAAATTTTGCAATACCTAGATAATAAAATGATTAATTGAGAGATGTACTAAGCTATATTTTTGTAGCTAGCAGTTGAAAGTATAGGCCAAACTTAAAAATGTTATTCAGTTTCTACAACATTTCTAAACTCTAAAATATGAAAAGAATAATTTTACATTTTTCATTATGTGTATAAATCTATCAAAATTAATCTTGAGAGAAAGGAAGTATTTCTTGAGGTCTGTGCATTAAGGGCTCTTTCTCCTATGTGCAAGTCAAGAATCAAACTCAGGTCTTCAGGCTTGACTGCTAGAGCCTTTACCCACTGTGCAATTCACTGGCCCTGTAGGTGGTTTTATCTTTAGGGAAATAGTGATTTGAAACCACTTTAACCTTCCTTTGAGATTTTCTTTTGGGAAAAATGAAGATCAGAATGAAAAAGTGATAGATACAGCATTCTGCATCTGTATGACATTTTAATCACACTTATTTCTGTTTTGTGATTTACTTGTATATTCAGCTGAGCTTCTGTCCTTAATTAGGAGTCATTTGGAAGTTTATCCAAGGGATAACAATATTTTCAGCATAAAATTTAAATGTATTTGGTATAGGTTGATACAAAAATGAAAATCAGGACTAATATTGAGGTGTATAAAATGATGGCTAACATATACTACCAGTGCAACAAATTTTTAATAATCAGATATCATTGTAACTATAAGGGGTTGCTTTGATGTGTAAAAGTCCCATACTTGTTTGTATAAAGTACATAATAGTGTTCATAATAAGAACATACAGAAACTCTACAAGAATATAATTGAATTCAGAAGTTAGCCAAATTTCAAACAGAACATTGGGTAAAATAGTCTTTTTACTGCTTTATTTTGGGGCAGAATTTCACTGAGTAGCCAAGACCAGTCTCTAATGCACCTTCTTACTACATCAGTATTACAAGTCCTTAGGTGGTAAATTTTAATATCTTTTAGTTGAACTAGAATTAAATCATTTTCTCTGCCTTGCTGAAACCCCTCCTGGCTATTCCCTCAAATCCTTCCCATACCATTCCATTCTCTATTGACAGTCTTTTTCTTTAATTATTATGGCTGCTTACATATGTATGTGTATGTATGTATGTGTATGTACAAATATATAAATGTACATTGCTGAGTCTGTTTTTGCTGTTGGTGTGCACATGGATTCAAAGCCAAACACTCTACATTAGACAACTAATAAGGATGTTCATCTGTGTGAGAGGCTAATTCTCTCTCTAGCAGTAGTCAGTTGTCTGTCACACTTTGTCAAGGAATGGGACACTACAAAGTTTTTCCCTTTCCACATTAATATGGACTTTTGAAAAACTTCAGATTTTTTCCCTAATGTAGCTGTGTTCTTCAGCTTCACATCATAAGAACAAAATAACTGGGACAATTAAATTATATTTTTCAAAGTTTTATCTTGAACTCACTTTGTGGATTCAAAGATCAGGAATGAATATCTGGAGAAGGTGACAAATGATGGTAGCAGAGGATATCGGAAAAAAAAAAACAACTATATATCATTTGGGTCAAGAAGCAGGGCAGAGAAAATGGACTTGATCTCACATTCCTATTGGAGACACACTGCCAATAACCTTTGTGTCAAGAAACAGGTGAGATAAAATGGGCAGGGTCTCACAATACCTTTGTGGATATCTTCCAATCACCTAAGGACATTCAACTAGATTCTTCTATTAAAGTCTACAGTAATTGTCAGCTGCACAACCCTGGTAAACCAAGGTTGAATACACAGATCTTTAGGAGAATACTTCATATATAACTCATATTGACATCTATAGATATTTTAAATTATATGAGGCAGAAGTGAAAATATATGTTAAATACTATGTCATTTTGACATTGATTTTTTTAGATACAAAGTTAGTTACCTGGAACAGTATTTTCCAAAAGGAATATGTGAGATGCTTGTTACATGAAATGTATAGTTGTTGGGAACTGTGCAGACTAGTCTCAGATCCACATATAACTACCTGTCCAATGGGTTTCCTCAGAGCAAGTCACCTGTGGAAACAGACTCTCACTTGGCAAAGACTAGTAGTCCATGGGACAGGGTAGGAATTTGCAAAATTTATGCAGCCTGCAGGCTCTTTTCTTTCTCATTATATGGTTGATTCTTTGGGTGGTTTTTAGTTTTACTTTGTCAGTCACGTATGCAATAGCTTTAATTTTCCATGGAAATTCTGATCTTTTTTGAATATTTTCCTCTAAGATGTTTCTCAGATCTCTTATCTGGAATTACTAACTACAACTTCTAATCCTTTGGAACTTCTCTGACTCAATAGATGTAGTTAGGTACACAGGAGAAACAACACATGGAACATGAACAAGTTCTCACAGTTCTGGAAAGGAGAGTAGGACATGCACACACTGAATACTGAAAAGCCTCAGGAATACACACAGTGCCAACTATTGAGAGTAAGTGCCTTGGACACCAAGCATAGAATCATTGGTAGGATCTGGTATGCTCCAAGAGGAAAAACTAAGATAGAAAATATAGGATGGATAAATCTATCTTTACCATACATAGGTGCTCATATTGGTAGAAGAAGTATGGTATAGTGGGATGGGAAGAGAGTGCCTTATCAAAGTCTGCCTTTACAGAGAGATTGAGTCATGAGATCCTCTTGTAGAAAAGGGAACTGTATAAAAACATATCTAGTAGACATGAAAGAATTGTCTGGGTTTGAATATTGTTGTCCTTAAAGCATTGTACCCATGTCTATTTTTTTTTAACTTTGTAACTGCAAGTCGCTGCTAGCTGACGTAAGTGCTGTGAGAGCAGGATGGGTCTGGCTCAATATTTAGTTAAACCTGAAAAAATGATGAACTCTATGTCTAGAATAAGGTTATGCACGGGGTGGGAAAGTGTATTTAGAGAAGGACAAAGTGGAACAATGGTACTTTCATAATGATTATGATGTATTCCTTTAATTGTGATGTATTTCTCAAAGTCAAAAATAGAAGCCAATAACAAAGCTGCTCATGTAACCCTGGTAAGAAAAAACTCTGTTTAAGTATAAATAAAGTTGGCCTGAGCTATTTGGGGGTACTTGAATCCACTTGGTGATCAGAAGTTTTCCCTGTGTTGACGCCCCTTCCCTGCTCGGGACCTGAACCCAAGCTGAGGCTGGACCCTGACATATAGTCATTACCTTAGAATTTTGAAACATAAAATTAACTTTCATAAGTCATATCTAAAAAGTTCTAACATATTTTAATATGTCTTCTATGGAATTTATCATTGAGATATTTCATAATTGTTTCCATATTAAATATTCTATGATTTTTAATATGTAAGGCTGACACCAATTTATATACTTCATTTTAGAGTGAATTAGTGTGATGTGTATTTGTTTTCATATATGTATTTGTTATAGTAGAAAACAATTTATAAATCACAAAGTTTTCTAATAAACTTAAAATGTACCATTAACTGGACTGAATATCAGACAGTTGTTTCAACTTTATATTTAATTCCACTTTGGCACAACTAGATTATTTATCTGAAAACAACATTTTACTTTCAGAGGAAAGTACAGCTATGTTAAAAAAAAATGTGGTTGATATTATTGTGCACCCCAATAAACTTATCTGGGGATCAGATAACAGAACAGCCACCATATTAAACATAGAGGTTAATATAGCGTAGAGGCTTTTTAGCTTTTAGACTTTCAGTGACCGTTTAGCTGAGATCCATTCGGATGAGGACTCAGAGCCTTCCAGTTTGAGGAAATAGGATCGGCTGAGAAGTTGGCCAGGTGAGGTTAGCTGTGGCTTGTTCTGCTTCTCTGAGCTTTCAGAATTCACCCCAATATTTGGCTCCTAGTTTGTTATTTATTTAATAAGATCTTTTAAAATTTGTGTTACAAAAATCACATTTGTTTAAATTAAATAAGGTGACTGCTCTCTTGATCAAATATGTGGCAGATACCAAGAGAGAATTAGTGCTTAGTACATAGTTAAAAACTATGGTTAGGGACATCATCTCTTTTTGGCCCTTGGTGGAACCTACTTTTGATTTTTGCTAAGTGTTTATATTTATAAACATAACTATTTGTGTTGACATTCCTATATGTGTGCTGCTCCTAATTTTTGCCAGTGAAGCTTCCTTGTTTAGTGGGTAGAGAATCATGCTATAATTCATAATTGGTACAAGTTGTTAGAATAAGTAACTATGAGTGTTCAGTCTGGCTGATTATACATATCAAACCCCTTCCCAAAGATCAGGGTACATGGCAGATATGAGACCTATGAACAGGAGGAGGGCTATGAAATACTGTCTTCAGGACAAGATATGGCTGTTGCACAGCCAACTCATAACATCTGTTATTCTGTTCACAAAACCAAGAAAAAAAAAAAAAAAAGAAGAATCCAGAATGCATGTAGGAGGAGTTCTGGGAGTTTGCCACTTGCTGAGTAGTTATTGGCAGTTGAAGACTGAATTGAGTGTTCGTTTTCTTGGTGTGTGGCTGCTGGTAGGCTGTCCATAGCATATGGATGTGTGCAGCTCTCCATACCCACCTTCATATTAAATTAAGAAAAGTAAAGTACAAAAAATTGAGAAACAGGTTAGAAGATTTTGCAGGAAGCTAGAAGGAGATATGGGGAAAGTGAATATGGTCAAAATATATTGGAAACGTATCATAAGTTATTAAAAATGATAGCACATAATATGTACTATAATAAGCTATTATCTTACACAATAAAGTAAAATGTAATAACAGAAAAGAAATAAGTTTAGTATCAATATTTCATTTGACTTCATTTTTTATAGTTAATTGACTAAGATTATGAAAGATCCATTTATTTTATGTGTATGGGTGTGTGCCCGAATAGATGTGTACTGCATGCATGTGCAAGTTCCAGTGGAGGCCTGAATAAAGTGTTGGGATGCCTGGAACTGAAAAGACAGATTGTTATTAGATGCCTGATATGGATGCTAGGAATCAAACCAGGGTCCTCTGCAGGAGTAGAAAGTACTCTTTCCTACCAAGCCACATCTTCAGCCTCAATTGTCTAGTAATACAGAACATTAGAAATTCATTGTATAAGGACTCTCAGTCACATTGTAAATCTCCTGGCAGCAAATGACAACATATTGTATGACACAAGTCTGGACTGAATATTTAAAAACATTTGAAAAGTGATGTTTTGTAAGAGAAGTGAGAAAAGCAAAATAGAGAAGCAATTAATGGCTCAAACTATTATATTTTCATGTCAATTTTATCACGGCAAATGGAATGGACAAGATGAAGGTCTGATAACCAACAAATGCCATGAGTGAGAGAAGCTCAAAGCATCTGGAGTACCAGAGCTTGACAAGATGTTTACCATACGCATTACTGATTATCTCAGTCTCTAAATTTCATTTGGCCAACAGGCACATATATTTATTTTTTTTGTAAATTTTACATTAATCATATGAATTATAATTTATTGTATTTTGTGAATATAGGCTGATGTAGTGGTATTTGCTTCACCCACGACCTTGGGCTATAGGGCTGAAGGAGGCAGTGTTTCCTGCCATTGTACATGACCTCTTAAAAGGTAAAGGAGAAGGGTCATGAGCCCCTTCTCCCTGCTGCCTGCTTCCTGGTCTAATTGAACTGCCAGGTGGATTCACTCTAGTCAGAACAGAGGACAACTTGAGCTGTTTACTCAGTTCTATATTTGTGAATGTATTTCCTCAATTTATATCTTAATAAATTCCCATTACCCACTAAATAGACTCACATGGATTAATCTTAGTAAGTGGTGCCCACATGATGAAAAGACCCCACACTCCCTGTGGCTCCTGCCTACAGCCTCCATGGCAGCAGCGGCAGGTTTGCTCAGAGGCCCATGTGCTCAGGGCAAGTCTGCCTCACTAGCACCTCCAGGCCACTTAGTCCCAACGACATGGATCTGAGCCCCATGAGTCCCCACTGGGGCTACTCACATGACCAAACCCTAACACACATGGGTGGATGTTGGTAAGTTTCTCTGCCTTTCAGAGCACATGTGCAGCCCAACCCCTTCCCCCCTCCCGCGCCCCCCCCCCCTTCCCCAGAACTGCCTGGCCCCTGTTCAGGTGACCACCTGCATCCAGAGGCCAGGCAGCTCACAGGGCAGCAATTCTTGTAACCATTGCCAGAAGCATGTGCATTCTGCGGCAGATAAAGGACCACATCAGAGAGAAAGGTGCCTGCGCTAGGTGCCTTTCTAATTCTGTGCTGGTAGCAGCCGGATCGGGTCACAAACCCCCACCTGGTTAGAGACTACCAACAAACTGTTCCTTTTCTTTTAAAACTGTTTGATGTAGCTGCTGCCAACTCCATGTTTTGAAACTCCTACTGCCGCCATTTTGCGCACAGACTTGCAGCACAGGGGTGTCTGCCATGTCCCAGGCAGCACTTCTAATTGTTTGGTGTATTGCTTCATTTGTTGTGATCCTCGCAGCTCTGCCCATTACTCACTGGTAGGGGTTTCCTGGGTTAGTGTTTGATTCACAGAACTCATTCAGGGAGCTGAATCAGCTCACACCTGATCTGCCTTGTATGCTATACCTGTGACACCTGCTGGCCAAACATTACTACTGTTGTGCCCAGGTTGCAAGACCCCCCCAAGCAAGACCACCACAGAGCCAATATCCAATGCAAGCACACAGAGGTTTTTAATAACAAAACAAGCAAGTTTGGTCCTAGTCCAACACAGCAGGTGGAGGAGAATGGCCTGGAGCACTCACTTTAAGGGGTTTATATAGGAAAGGTTGACATGCAGCTTGGGATTGGACAAGGGGGCAAGGGATGAGGTAGTTCCTTGAAGTTACTGGCTGAACTATAAGCATGAGGTTATATGGCTAACAAGATTCAGGGCATCTACAGAGACATAAATTTTTACTCCCTATGTTTTGCTTTTGTTGAACCCAGGATATATACATTCAGATTTATTGTCCCAGTACTACTCTCCTTTGAGTTCAACTTCTGGTCAGATAAGCCCATTACTCCCCATATCTTGTTTGCCAAGTCCAAGATACATAGATTCATTGTCCCACCTTATAAGTTATATTTTTGGTCACTTCTAAAACTGCTGCTCAGCAAATACTTTTAGAGGAAGGGAGGGGGAAGCGTCTGTCAAGATGGCTAATGATTTTTCCGTTTCACTACTACACAAGAACCATCTTGAGAACTGGAACATCTGGAGCACCTAGGACTGTCCAACACAGCAGTATTTCTCAAAATGGCAGACAATATTACTGCTCAGGAATTTAAACACTTTTTTGTTTGTATTATGAATGAAATTATACAGGTATATATGACTTTCCTGGGCCATATCCAATGTTCATCATATTAGCAATTAGCATAATGATTCATCTCATGTCATTGAAAAATTGGCTTAATAATAACAACAAAAATGAGACATAGATGGGACTGGCACACGCTTAACAAAGTGGTAATGAGGACTTAAATAGAAGGATTCTTTCCATGGAATCTGCTAATTTACCACAAGAACTTCAGGCATTGCAGAGTGGTGACGAGGACTTAAAAAGACAGATTCTGTCTTTGGAATCTGTTAATTTACCACAAGAACTTCAGTTCATTAATAATAACTGGAAAACCAACTTTAATTCTATTGATAATAAATACACATACTTAATGGATAAAACAATAACCCTTTAGAGTAGTCTCAATGCCATTCAGATGATTTCTAAGGAGGAAAGATCATTGCTAAATGATAGAATTATTTATAGCAGAGGAGGTTCAAACACTGCAACAGGTGATAATTAATTGAATTCAAGCTCTGTATGAGTCTCTCAGTAAGGATAATAAAGGAACTAATAAGCAGAAGGGCAAAGCCATACATGTAGTAACATCACCACGTGCCTCTTATACAATGGCTTATCCTGTCACTATTCATGAGAAGCCAGAAGATGATACACATCCTAAAGAATATATAGAATATATCTGGCAACCTATTCATATGAAGGATTTAAAACACATTAAGGAGGCTGTAGTTACCTGTGGCATACATTCAACATATTTAAAACAGATGTTAGATACATGGTCTTCTGCAAATAGAATCATACCAGATGACAAGAATTGGTTGATCTCAGCTGTATTAGAACATAGCCAGCAGACTCAATGGAAAAGCTGGTTGAGAGAAGAGGCTAAAGTCTTTGAACAACAAGGTAAGATCAGAGGTTTTGAGATCTCCCAAGATCAAATTGTTCATGAGGGCCATTTTGCTGACATAAATGTACAAGCTACCTTTGACGAGCATAATTATCCCTACATCATACAGCAGCTTTAAAAGCTTAGGAAACAATTTCCAGAACCAGGAAAACCAACTGAGCTACATATGAAGTTCCTATAGGGGTCAAAAGAACCATTTACTAATTTTTTTTTTTTTTTACAAAGACTAACAAAGGCTATAAATAAGACAGTATCAGACTAAGGATTAAGACAACTATTAACTCAATCTTTGGCTTTTGATAATGCTAATACAGAATGAAAAAGTGTGGTTGATATATTGTGCACCCAAAAAAACTTATCTGGGTGTCAGAGAACAGAACAGCCACTATATTAAACATAGAGGTTTGACAGTGGTAGCACACGCCTCTAATCCTAGCATTCCAGAGGCAGAGATCCATCTGAATCTCTGTGAGTTCAAAGCCACACTGGAAACAGCCAGGCATGGTGACTTACACCTTTAAGCCCAGGAAGTGATGGCAGAAAGGTATATAAGGCGTGAGGACCAGGAACTAGAGATCATTAAGCTTTTAGGCTTTCGAGAAGCAGTTCAGCTGAGATCCATTTGGATAAGGACTCAGAGGCTTCCAGTCTGAGGAAACAGGATCAGCTGAGGAATTGGCAAGGTGAAGTAGATGTGGCTGGTTCTGTCTCTTTGATCTTTCAGTGTTCACCCCAATACCTGGCTCCAGGTTTGATTTATTAATAAGACCTAACAATTTCTGCTACACAAAAGAATGCTTATACCTTTAAAGGTCAGGTCAGCACCTTCGGAGCAATGAATTCAACATAGAAATGGTGTTGAGTCTTTTAACTGTGGTAATGAGGCTTGCATGGGAGAGGTGATTTCCAAAAGTGGAAGGAGGCCTCAAAGTACGAAATGTTTTAACTG
The DNA here is from genome assembly GCA_902168425.1 of Peromyscus attwateri. Classification (NCBI taxonomy): domain Eukaryota; kingdom Metazoa; phylum Chordata; class Mammalia; order Rodentia; family Cricetidae; genus Peromyscus; species Peromyscus attwateri. The sequence goes on along the minus strand of CABHPP010138984.1, from coordinate 10,967 downwards.
TGGTACACCAGGTCAAATAAGAATAAATTATATACAAGGTGCTCCTATAAGCAATGCTTATTCTAGAAATAACCCAAACAGGAGACCTCAAACTTTTGGATTATGCAGAAGATGTGGCAAAAGCCAATACTGGACCAATGAATGCAGATCAACAAGAGACATATGACGCAACCCTTTACCAGCAGGAAATGTCTCAGGAAGCCTCTTGCAGGCCCCCAAATTGAATGTGGTCCAACCATTTCCAATTACTGTAGAGGAAATTCCTCCCCAGAAAAATTAAATAACCTAGTGCAAAATGTAAATAATCATACTGCACTGAATGATAGAACAACTTTGATAGATGAATCAAAAATTTCACAAAAACACCATATAATGAATATTTTGGCACACTTCCATAAATGAACACAGATTAAAGCTTAGAGTGTGAATTAACAATATTGTCCTGGAATGACTGGTAGACACAGGTGCAGATGTGAGTATAATTACACCAAAATCATAACATTCAAATTAGTCTCTTAAAGAGGTAGATGTCCAGTTTCTAGGAATTGAAACCCTATCTCAGGTAAAAACAAAAAGTTCAAGATGGTTTGAATGCATAAGGCCAGAAAGAGAAACAGGAAGGCTGAAGCCATTTGTAGCAAATGTGGCAGTAAATCTTTGGGGCTGAGATTTGTTAGAGCAATGGAATACCCAGATTAAAATTCCTTTAGTCTCAGAAGTGAGATATAGACCAATTCATGTTTCTGGGAATAATATGATAAGATACTATCAAAAAAAAAAAAAACACCCACCAACCACTCAGGTTGTACATAAATAGAGCATAACTGCCACTGAACGGCAGAAAGGGGCAACAATGACCCCTAGAAATGATAACATAATGCTTTGTTAATCTTGAATTTTCTCAATGCTGATGTGAAAGGGACAATAGCTGCAGAGAGACATTGGACAACAGAAAAAACTCCTGAGCTAAACCAACATGTTTACTTCAAAGATGTGTTGACCTCAGAATGGAAACCAGAATACATTGTATGTTGGGGAAGAGGTTTTTCTTTTATTTCTTCAGGAGAATAAAAGCTATGGATATCAACAAAATTAATAAAACTTTGATTTGAGCAGGAGATACCCCTTGATGAGGAGAAGTATTAATTTATCCACCAATGTGATAATTCCACAAGTTGTAAGGAAAATTCAACAAACAAGGGCTGGGGAAAGGTTCTGTTTTTTGTCTGTAGAAGATAATAGAAATACCCATCTTCAAGAAATCATAAGGCCTTAGACAACTAGCTGTGCGCCATATAAAGGAAGGACCTATTGGTACCAATATACTCTACAGGGTAATAGCTCACTGCCTAACATCAATATCTCCTTAACTGTAGAAGAGTTATAGTCCTGATTCAATTATAAATCAAGCTGGCTTTGGAGTTGGAATGTGGCTCTCTCCTTCTTTAAACCCAAGCATTTTGCTAAAAGGAAAAATAAGAAGATTCTGTTTCTTATCAGTAGAGTCAACTGGTGTGGGACAGAAGAAAACCAATAATCTGGAGACCATTGTTGTCAAGATTCTACTTCTCCCCATGCTTATTCTTGATTTCTTGGAATCCTTCCTCACATGGCATGTCATCTTAAGATTCAAACTTCCATTTTAATATTAATAATGTTTAAATTTTCCACAGTGAAAAATAAATAGCAATCTTCCTAATAGCAATCTCTGAAGTCTCCAGAAGGAAGATGGGGCCCCAAAATAATGACTCTACTTGGTCCAAAAAGATGCCATTGTACCTAAGAACATTACTCAATGATCAGTCTTGGACTGATAATTCTTCAGGACAGTTCTAAGATGAGATGGTCTATCATACTATCTAGCCAAAAATCTCAGACAATCTTATCCATTACTATGAGACTGGCCGCAGATACTCCAGGTAGTTTTATTGAGACCTAACTATCTCAGCTTTCTTACAGGACTCCACAGAGACACCATCGTCCCACAAACAACAGGAATCAATTCTAAGAAAATGACACCCTTCTCCCAAAGGTTTAATTTTTCTCAGGGTATGTATGGATGGTTATATGGTTGGGTGAGGAACAATAAAATTTAGACTCAGTATTCTCCTTTAGAAAAGAAAAAGGAGAATGGATAGGTATAGTATACTAAGGTAAATTATTGTATCTACTAGTCACCTGATTTAGCAAACTATCAGCCTTGGATAATTCACATTGATATCAATTCTTACATGTTTGATACAATTTTAAAGTATTATTATATTCCTATTTAAGATAATTTGTGTATTAATACAAATACAAAACTATATGTATTATATTGTACTCCTGTTTGAAATATTTTATATATTGATACAAATGTAAAATTATATTTGCCATATTGTATATGCATTTCTACCACTGTTTAAGATATTTTTGTATGGTCACTTTTTTTTTAGGTCCTTTTCCTTATATGGTACATCACTTACAAACTGTTTACTTTGTTAATGTGTAGCCTTAGTCTTCAGGTTATTTAGGTAGATAAGACCTACAGAATTATGGTCACCCATGCTTGTCATTTCTATAGTTATGTTAGTTAATTTCTCCAGATTTACAGAAACACATGTCAGATGGATAGGTAATCTTCAAGCACTTTATAGACCTAGAGAACATGACATCTAAATGTTTTGATAATGTAGAATTCTGTTGATTTGAGACACGATTGCTCCTGGTAGTATCGATCTGATCCCAAGAGATTGTTGTGCTTCTAAGACATTTCCATTTGGAAGTTTGATTTCTTCTTGGCACAAAATGGCCTGCTGGGCAAAGAACTGCCCTTGCTTCGACTGCTGACAGTATGAATACTGTCCTTCTGAAGGAGCAGGACACAAGGAAAAGAGACTACTGAACCCTGTCAAGATAGTCTAAGATGGTCTTTCAAAATTCCTGCTTCTGAAAATAGTTTATCAGATATTCTAGGCTTGTGGCCAAATTGGATGCTGCAACAATGCTGAGAAACTTTAGGTGACTGTCCAGGCTGCCAACTCTTTTTGTCTGTTCTCGCAAGAATTTTGGAAATTGCTTGCTTGCATTTTTCATTTTCTCAGGTATTATTATGGTCCTTTTCAGGTCTTTGATGGAGTTGAAGACTAGATAGTTACAGTTACAGTCTTCTTATATCTTTGCTAGAATATATTAAGTACTAGAGTTAGAATCTTCAGGATAGGACAGCTATTGGAGTAATCTCCATAATTTGCCATTTACTTTGGATCTGGACATTTAGTATGTCTTTCTTGTTTGATGTTCTTGTTTGTTGTAGTTCCATTTTTGTTTATGTTATTACCCTTTGTTTTTCTTTTCTTTTTTTTTTTTTGTTTTTCGAGACAGGCTTTCTCTGTGTAGCTTTGTGCCTTTCCTGTAACTCACTTGGTAGCCCAGGCTGGCCTCGAACTCACAGAGATCCACCTGCCTCTGCCTCCTGAGTGCTGGGATTAAAGGCGTGCGCCACCACTGCCCGGCTTACCCTTTGTTTTTCCTGGACAATACTTGATAATCATTCTTATTGTATATAGTTTGCATTAAGTTTAGAACCCTTATTTAGACAAAAAGAGGAAATGTAGTGGTATTTGCTCTGCCCATGAACTTGGGCTATAGGGCATGTAGGAGGTGGTGCTTCTTGCCATTGTTCATGAGCCTCTTCTCCCTGCTGCCTGTTTCCCGGTCTGATTGAACCCACTAAGTAGACTCACTCTCTTCAGAAGAGAGGATGACTTCAGCTGTTTACTTGGTTCTGTATTTGTGAGTGTATTGCCTCAATTTATATCTTAATAATTCCCTATAACCCATTAAATAGACTCATGTGGATTGATCTTAATAGGCTGGTTCGATTAACTGATCATTTCAAAATAGTGATGCAGCACCACTGTGGTAAGGACTAATAACATGCTAATTTAAATACACATATTGGATTCTTCTGTATTTATAATTTGTCATTTTTGGGCCATCAAATAAATTAAGACAGAAACTTTACTGTTCAGTTCTATTTCTTTTCACTATTTTACATGTAATAAAAGGTAAGTTTTTCAGTGTTAAAAATAATTTGCTTTAGATGTTCCTTTTTTGTTTAAGTATGTCTTTTCTTAGTTTTTCAAAGTTTAAGAATATTTTAACAATCCTTTCACAAGTGTTTAATAAAGTTAATATTTTATCTTTAATACTTCTGTTCTTTTTAAATGACCTTTGTTTTAACCCATCAGTTGAAATTTTCACTTTCATTTTATAGAAAATAAGAGCATGTTATAGTGTAAAATTCTTTTTAAAGCTTAGTATCTGTCACCTCTGGAACTTTGAATCTTCGATCTGACAATCCTTCCACTAATTGTATTAGCTCTTTCTCTTTCATGATATATATCTGATGTTAAGTTGTCTATCTCTTCAGCATTTGATTCATGGTGTTTGAACATGTGATATATCTTATCTCTACAATGTTTTAATTCCTGAAGTGATTCTATAAATACTTCTAATGCTAATATCTGTGAGCCATTGTCCCATTTTCAGCAAATAATAATACATATTACATCAGGTAATATTTAATCAAGTACAAATAAAACAATATTTAATCAGACCACAATGGTATGTGCATTTTGGAGCTCTACAGCTACTCCAGAGCTATTGATTTTCAGGTAAGTTACACAAAAGTGTGTCTAGTTCTGTTAAATATTTTCCTGGGAACAATTTTTGATATATTTATTATCTTACTTTTCTTTGTACTTAATTACATCATTAATTCTGGACTTCTTATCTTATTGGCTAGAATTTTCTAGAGATGACAATCTTGTGAGAAAAGAAATTGCATAAAATTTCCAGTAATTTGGGATTCCATGTTCACATTGGAAGCCAATATGAGAAGGGCCAGCAGTACTCGACAGAAAATTGACCCATAAGTAACTTTGATTGCAGTGGAAGTTACATAGTGAGCCAAAGAAGAATGCTTACACTGGGAGTTCAGGAAATTAGAGCAAACTTGTGAATTCCATATCCCTGCTTCCAAATTATACTCTCCCAGTAGTCTGCAGTGATTCATGAGATATCTCTCACCAACTTGAGTGGTCAAAGCTGTTATAAAACCACTTGGTTATGTTACTTTGATATGTATACATTATGGTTAAACACTGAGCAATAGCATGAAAAACAGAAATCTCCATGACATGTTAATCTTGTGAAAAATACAGCAAAACTAATATTCCATTCCATGTAGCAATGAATACACATAGCAGTTTTAACCAGTAATATAAAGGTCATTCTGATGACAACTTTCTAAGTGACAAATGTGATTCTAGAGCATTAATAGATAAACTAACTAGATTCTTGCTATTCATTTCTTCATATACTCTGAAAGATAAAATTCAAACACCATTGACAAACTGGGATTAAACTGTATACTGTACAAGCAATATATATTCATTCATATATGTTGTCTGGACACAAGTTCTTGTTTTGGCCAATTTCTATTACTATTTTCCTCATTCTTGAGAACTAATAATTTTATAATATGACTACCACATCTTAAGTTTCAGGCCCATATTGGAGTAGTCATAGCTGGAAACTGTAGCTTATAAATTATATAATTGTATTCCCAAGGATTTAATAATTAGTGTTTTTTGCATACTCCTCTAATATATTCTGATGATAACCACAATTCCCTTAATATTGCCCATGTTTCCCAATAATATTCATAAATACCAATCCAGCTTAAAGTAGTAAAATTTTAAAAAGTAATAATGAATAAGTAGTATAATGTATACTTTAAACTCCTCTGCAACGATTGGAAAAGTGACATCATTTATCTTACAAATAGCTAATATTTGGTAAAGTAAGTTTTAGAAAGGGCTGGTTAAATGTAGATGAAACCACCATAATGTTAAATGATTAAAAGAAACACCAAGGACCACAGCCCCTACTCACTAGTTTTCATTTGACTAACAAGCTTTGTCAATACAATTTTGTAGTTTGGGGATACAGCATTTGTAGCACTTTTGTCTTCTACCCACTCACACCTATAAGAAACACAATGACAAAAATGATTTCCCTTTGTTTAGCTGATTCAAATACTTCCTCTCTAAATTCTTAAATGCATTTTTCCAAACTTAATATCCAGAAAATTTATGATAAGATTCTAATTTTATTTTATTTTTTCATTTGCCCTGAATCTAAAGATTCTGAATACCTTTTCAAGGTATTTGTAAAAATACAAATTTTCTTGCTTTGCAAAATTTGCTTCTGCATTTACTGCAGTTTTCTTCCTTTTCTGCCAGATGCTCATAGAAAAATTAATTTAGCCATAACTTCTATCTACTTGATGAACTTGTGATTCCTTTTACCTTTTTTTTTTGTCTCTTCTAGCGTTTTTCATATATTTTAATTGATCTCTGTCACAAACATCAACATTTTCTCCTTTTTGGCCTTTAGCAAAAGAAAATAACAAGCAAAACAACAAACATAAAAACCATGATGATGTAGCCGGGCGGTGGTGGCGCACGCCTTTAATCCCAGCACTCGGGAGGCAGAGCCAGGCGGATCTCTGTGAGTTCGAGGCCAGCCTGGTCTCCCAAGCGAGTTCCAGGAAAGGCGCAAAGCTACACAGAGAAACCCTGTCTCGAAAAACCAAAAAAAAAAAAAAAATGATGCTTACCAAACTACTGATACTAGTACAATGTCTCTTTATGACATTTTATGTTACTCTGCCTGGTGAATGGTCTGTCATATATCACTGTCTGTTCAGCTTTTCCTTGAAATAGTCTCAGTTACTTCTTTTTCCAGGTATGTTCTACACCAAATGGAGTTTTCCATTCTTATCAGTAGTGGTCATTTTATGTCAAATTCATTGGTTCATGATATACTTAGATATTTGGTCAATTATTGTGATGAGTGTTTTTTTGAGGGTATTTTGAACCTGTTTAATATTTACATACTTGTAGCATGAATCTTAAAAGTTCTTATTAATAAAATCAAACCTGAGCCAGGTATTGGGGTAAATGCTGGAAGGTCAGAGAGACAGAATAAGCCACAGCTATCTCACCTTGCCAGATCCTCAGCTGGTCTTGCTTCCTCAGACTGGAAGCCTCTATGTCCTCATATCCAAATGACTCTCAGCTGAACTGCTGCTAGAAGCCTGAATGCTTAACCAGCCCAAATGCTTCTCCAGGCCAAATGCCTACCCAGGCCAAAAGCCTTGAGTTTCTTCACGCCTTATATACCTTTCTGCTCTCTACCACCACTCCATGGGATTAAAGGCTGGTTTACTGGGATTAAAGGCGTGGGTCACCATGCTTGGGTGTATCCTTGAACACATGGATTTCTGTCTCTGGAATGCTAGGATTAAAGGCATGTGCTACCACTGCCTAACCTCTATGTTTAATATTGTGGCTGTTCTGTCTCTGATCCCAGATAAGTTTATTAAGGTACACAATATTTTGGGGAACACAATACCACCACACATACTCTCCCCTAAAATTCTCAGGTACAAGGGGATGGAAACAATGTAAGATCTGGAAGAATGGGACTGGTGCTGTGAAGTACTGTTCTCTGGAATGCCACTTCAACAAGGGAATTCACCTATATTCATACACAAGACCTGCCCATGCCCATTTCACATCCACACTGAAGGAGCTCACAAGGCCACAGGCATGTCTGAGGAGTTATTGGCAGCTGATGACTGCTGGTGAAAGGACAGTCACTATTTTTAGAAGTGTGACTGCTCATAGGTTCCCCATGCCACCATGGATACCCACACAACTTTTCCCACAAAGGCAAAACTAACTGAATACAGCAAATTAAAATTTATCAATTCATTAAAAATCAGAGAGTTGGACAAGAAATTCAGTGGATATGTGATGGGTGTCCTGAGAAGACTTATACATGGGTGTGAAGAATGGATATAACCAAGATACATTATATACTTGTATAAAGCTTTCAAGTAATAAATAAAAAATGAAATTAAAAAATATTTACCAAAAGAGATTTGAGTAGACAAGCTTGCCTTACTTAGTGTGGGTAGATTTCTTCCAATCTGTTAAAGACAGAATAAGTAGAAGCCTGACTCTAAGGGGTGGAGGATGATCAAGAGTGCACAGTGTTCTTGAAGAGGACCGTGGAGTCATCTGGCAGCCCACAACCCCTTGTAATTCCAGCTCTAGGGGCATTTGAGGCATCCACAGTTATGTTTAATCACATGAGTGAACCTACAAAGAAATCCACAAACATATGCATAATTAAAAATGAAATAAACCTCTAAAATGGTTGAAATAAAAAATGTGGTGCTCACATAAATGAGAGGAAATTATTCCTATATGGTTGTATTAGAGTCAGAACATGGCTTGTTTCCTACCCATATATCTAAATGGTAACTGCTTCTGGATATCTAGCCACTGGTCTTCATATTAATGCTGTTAATTTCAATAAATGCTTTACATATTTCAGAACATGTGGCTCTCCAACTTCAATGGTTTTATCAGTTAATTCCATATGTGTACTGGATTTCTCTGGGGTGGTCTAATTTATATGCCACCTAAAAACTCCCCTGAGGATTTAATTGTTACTTAAGATCTATGCCATTTCTCTCTCATTGTTGAGATTCTTTTCCTCATTTGGTGTTCTTTGAGAATCTCATACAATGAATTTTGATCATATTTACCCTTCCCCCAGTTCCTCTCAGATTCATTTCTCTTTCCTACACAACCACTGTGTGCCTTCTTTTTATACTTTAAACCCATCATGTCCAATTTATGCTGCTCACATACTCTGAGGATGAAGGTTGGGCACTGAAGCTTGGTTGACTTAACCGGGGGCCATATCCTTGAAGAAAATTGAATGTCAATATCCCAGAAGTTATAAATTTCCAATCTGTCTTAAGCTATCAGTGAGAGTTCATAACCACTTCTCTTTTCCATGCAGAAGTTTTGTCTGCCTTGAACTTGCACAAATCTTTTTCATGCTTTCACACCTGTGAGTTCATATGTGTAAATGCCTTGTTTCTGGAAAACATTTTTCCTGGTAGTTCTATACTTTCTTTGTCTCCTACAAATTTTCTTCTACTGTTCTGACATGGTCTCTGTGTTTTGGAAAGAAGGAGTGGAATATTTTATAGTCTCTTTTTGCCTGCTGCCAGATTGTGCCCTTCTGTGTTAATAACCATCATCTACTGCAAAAAGAAGCTTCTCCAATAAGTTATTAGGAGTCAGTTTGTTATATACATTTAGCAAAGGATATAAAAGGAATACAAATAGGAAAGGAAAAACTTAAAATATCTTCATTTACAGGTGATATTATTACATACATAAAGGACACTAAAGATTCCCAGGGACCTCCTACAGTACAGCTACTAAATATATTAAGCAAATTACCATAATGCAAAATTAACACAAAAAACCCAGCAGCCTATATACCTAAAAATGGCAAATATACTGAGAAAAAAATCAATGAAATAATACCATTCTCAACAGTCTTTAAAAACGTATCACTGTGCACAAAATTCAGCTTCATATGGAGAAAGAATCATAATTTAAGACCTGATAACTTGAATCTGTCAGAGGAGAAAGAACAGAAGATGCTTGAACTTTGAAGTACAGGACTTTCTGAAAGGACTTTAGTAGTCTAGGCATTAAGACTAACTAGTAACAATGGGCGTTGTACAGGCACTGTGCACACTGCCAGAGTCTCTGAGTTCATAGGTGTTTCAGTCCTGTTGTGTCTGGAAGTTTCTGCTTCCCTTTTGTCATCCATCTCCTCCAGCTCCTAAAATCTCCACTTCCTCTTCTTCATAGTTTGATGAGGTCTGAAGGGAATGGTTTGATGAAGACATCCCATTTAGGACTGAGTGTTTCAAGGTCTCTCACTCTCTCCACATTGCTCAGCTGTGGGTCTCTGCATTTGTTTTCCTGTACTGTGGCAGGAAGCATCTTTAATCATGAATGAATGAGACATTGATCTATGTATAGCAGAATGTCCGTAGGAATCAATTTATAGCTGTTGCACTCAGCGTCCTCCAAGAACACCAAGAGACTGATCCAAATGCAAAAGCAAAGAATCTTTTTATTTCATGAGTTCAAACCCGGGCGCCTCGTCCATCTGTCACGGCGCTGGAGTGAGAGGGCCCCCAAACAGTAACAGGATAGGATTTTTATAGTGGTTAGGGTCTGGGGTCTGGGGGAATTCCGACTTTGTGTAGTCACAAGCTCAGGATTGGTGCTTATTTCAGGCTTGAGAAGCTTGGTTTGAACTGATTGGAGTGTTGCAGCTGCAAGAAAATTGCCATATTCTCTAGCAGTTTACGCCATGCGTCTACATCATTGGCAGACCCATTTTCTCTGACAATTAGACATTTCATTCCTTTTTTTTTTTTTCCTTTTTATGGTTTTCCGAGACAGCGTTTCTTTGTGGAATTTGGTTCCTGTCCTGGATCTCACTCTGTAGACCAGGCCGGCCTCAAACTCACAGAGATCGGCTTGGCTCTGCCTTCTGAGTGCTGGGATTAAAGGTGTGGGCCACTACCTTCCGGCGACATTCCATTTCTTATCTGCAGGAAACTTGCTCCCTCTGACAGCTATGGTATATAATCTATCATATCCTTTAGGTTATGGCAGGAAATGTCTGGAAATCGTTTTTTATGTGACTCTTAATTGTCCAGATCTAGGGGCAGCACATCCTCTGATGAGTTTCCCAGGGCTTGCTACCCGCCCCCCTTTCTGGTGGGTTTCCCAGGGCTTAGGGTAGAAGGGCAGCACATCCTCTGGTAGGTTTCCCAGGACTTGCTGAGCCTTGTCCGACCCTTCTCTAAGATGGCTGCAACTGTCATCCTCTCAATAGCTATGTTCCTTTAGTGCAACTATAGTACTTGGTTTTCCACCAGATTCATAGCTTTTCCAATTTTAGGTTGCTGGCCACTGAAGCAATGGGATGGGAAGCCTGGGTTCTATCTCTTGGATCTGGCCTTA
>CABHPP010138983.1:0-14146 GCA_902168425.1 Peromyscus attwateri | reverse complement strand
AGAAGCTTCCAAAAAAGGGACACAACCAACAGTCCTACCCAGCTGTGACTCCTATGACCCACAGCAATGGCCAGCATGGTACAATAACCCTAAGGCACAGCAGTGGCACCATACCTTGGTGGCACCCAACAGCTCTCTCATTGGACTTAAGATCCACTAAATAAGAGAGAAAACATGCTTGGTACTGGAAACCTCACTAACTACTCCATGCTAGTGAAGTCATAGTTATTGGAGGAGAATCTACAACTGCTGTGGGATGTTCTGTATGGCAAATGTGTTGCTCTGATTGGTCAATAAATAAAACACTGATAGGCCAGTGGCTAGGCAGGAAGTATAGGTGGGACTAACAGAGAGGAGAAAAGAACAGGAAGGTGGAAGGAGACACTGCCAGCCGCCGCCAGGACAAGCAGCATGTAAAGATGCCGGTAAGCCACAAGCCATGTGACAAGGTATAGATTTATGGAAATGGATTAATTTAAGATATAAGGACAGTTAGCAAGAAGCCTGCCACGGCCAGTTTGTAAGCAATGTAAGTCTCTGTGTTTACTTGGTTGGGTCTGAGCAGCTGTGGGACTGGCAGGTGAGAGAAATTTGTCCTGACTGTGGGCCAGGCAGGAAAACTCTAGCTACATACACCACTGATTTACTAAAAGAAAACAATCCCTAACGACAATCTAAACATCTGTCCTTACACCCACAGATAGGTATAGTCTTTACCACTCATCAAGGAAACTTGTCTTTGCAACAGATAGAGACCACTACAGAAAACTATAACCAGTCAATATGCAGAGTTGTGGAGCTCGGTACCGGTGAATCCACATATACGTACAAAACACTTCTGCACCCAAGGCCAGGGAACATTGAGGAAGGGAGGGAGGGAAATGTAAGAGCTGGGGGGTGGGGAATGTAAGAGCCAGAGGATCAGGGAGTTTGCTGTGAGACTGTGTCTTCTAGAAATATCAGAAGCAACACCTGGTGAAAGGGGAAAAAAAAATCAGCTCAGCCAACCAAGCTAATTTGTGGTGTCGGGACCCCGGTGATTCGCACAGCTCCCTCGCCGTGTGCCAGGCCTGCCGCGGTCCTCTTCTTCAGCGTGGAGCCTGCTGCATCCCTCCCAGTCACCAGGCTTTCTTAGCTGTCCTTCACAACGGCAGATGCTGCAGATGAAATTTCTGCTGCTCTTTCTTGTCCTGTGGAAGAAAGTGAGAACAGAGGAGCCCTTGAAGAGGGGCATCCTGGTCTTTGGGACCTGGCAGGCTTATGTCCAGGCAGTTCTTCCTCCGCCTTTGAAGACTCCAGACAAGTCAAGAACTTCTCTTGCACGTTTCCCAATACCATTGTATCCAGTGAATGACTGTCTTGCCTCTGCACCAGGACAGTCAAAATGTTGCAATACTCTGTGTGGGCAGATGACATCATGGGTACCCAGACGTATACTAATGGTAACCAAATATATGTCTTTCAAGAACTCCACCCAGATCATTAAAAGTGAACTTTCACTTACTAACTGAATGTGGAAACAGCTAAGCTTGGGAATTCTCAAGACTTTAGCCTCGATGACAGAATCATTAAATGATGTTGCAGTTCAGCAGCAGCCTTACTCAAGGATAATGGATATGTGTCAGTTGCAGGAAGTGTGAGGTTGGACTAAAGGGCTTTGCCATTCAGCCATGCTCCCCTCCCCTTTCTCCCCCAAACCAGAGATGCTGTAAGGTTGGGTTGAACAACTAGCAGGTGGATTGATTGACAAATTAAGATCCAACGAACAAACAAGAACAAAGCCCTGAAACAAATAAGGGGCAGGGAGAATTCTAAGGATGAGTTTTCTGCTCTTAGATTAAAAAAACTGACTTGCCTAATTAATCTAAAATTTTAATCCAATGATGACCTAATTTCTAGAGGCTCAGGTAAAAGCAGCTTGAAGTCTTAATTTATTAAATGCTAGATCTTAAATAATTATATAAGTTGATAAAAAGAAAGAAAAGGTTATACAACACCTAACCTAAATCCAGCCCAAAGAAGAGGCTGACCTTCCAACCCCACTGTACGTCCCCTTCCAACCCACTGTACATCCCCTTCAACCCACTGTACGTCCCCTTCAACCCACTGTACGTCCCCTTCAACCCACTGTACGTCCCCTTCAACCCACTGTACGTCCCCTCCAACCCCACTGTACGTCCCCTTCAACCCCACTTTAGTGTCCCCTTCCAACCCCACTGTACGTCCCTTCCATCCCCACTGTACTGTCCCCTTCCAACCCCGCTGTACTGTCACCCTCCTTGGGTCAGGTAGAGGTGCCACACTGGAAAATGCAGGCATTCTAAGAGCGAGTACATAGTGTTAAATATTATTCAAAAGATGTGAAAATAACCCAATAATCCAGGATATAAAGGCAGAAAAATATATTGCTCTTCTTAAGTATTTCAAGTGCTAATGAATGGATACCTGCCTATCCTCTGTCACAGAACTCAACTCCATGAGACAGCTTTGAGGGGGTAGAACCAAAGGCTAAGGAGTTATAGGTCAATGAATAAAGTGTTTGCCATGCAAGCCTGAAGACCTGAGTTCAGATCCCCAGGACCCACATAAAAGACCAAGTGTAGTAATGTGTGTCTGTCACCTCAGCTCTGAGGAAGTGGAGACAGGAAGATCCTTGAGGCTTGCTGGACAGCCAGGCTAGCTGAAACAGTGAGCTCCAGGTACAGTGAGAGACCCTGCCTCAAAAAAAAAAAAAGTTGGAGGTAGTGTGATCATCACATGCATGTGTGCACATCTGTACATGAATATGCACACATGTGTGCACACAAAGATAAATAAGTGAACTAATAAATAAATAATGCTACCTGATAATACCATGACCTTTTTTTGTCGTTTTTTGGTTTTTTTTTTCCTTCATTGAGATCATTCCAGAAGACTCTAGACAACTCTTAGAGAGTTATCAAAATCATTTGCCTAGGAGTTGGAGTTGAACATAGTGACTTGCAACCCTGAGAAGCGCTGACTTTGAAGTTATTTCATACCAATGTTTTAATGACTAATATGTATAGCATAAGACCCCATGGCAAAGGCAGTGAGTAATAGTATCGCTCATGCCAGGGGTTATCTACAGATGTTTTCACAGGGCTTGAGAGATAAAAATGTTTGTCTGGTGTAGGGCATGGAGGGTCTTGCTGCTATGTTTCACGGGCAGCTTCACAGTGTAAGGCTGGCCTCCGATCCTTTGCTTGCCTACATTGATATCTTTCTTCGATATTGGAGAAAGCTGGGCAGAGGAAGCAGGGGAGAGAGGAACATTTATGTTTCCGAACCCCTATGGAGGCTAACGTGCACTTTTGTACATTACTGGGTTCTCAAGACTAGAATAGTGGTTATAATGGAAGAGATGACACTTCCAGAAGGTAAGAGCCAAAGGTTACACACAGGCCTAGTAAGTAAGCACACGATGACAAATGAGGTGGAATTCCGGGTCTTGGACCTGGAATTTAGAGGCTCCATAGTCCCACCACCCGTCTGGGACAAGGAAGCCCTTCTTAGCCTTAGAGAACTAGGTCTGTTTGGCTGAAGGTCTAGATAGTAAGAAAAGAATGAAGTTGAAATGAAACCCTGTGCGTGTGTGGCATTGTGGGCAGAGCCCACAGCATCCTGGGAGCTCTTCTTTGGAATCTGGATCCTGATGCAGCCCCAGGCTAAATCTCACCCTTTGCCAGCCAGGGAGCCCAGAGAGCTGTCTCTGTTCCAAGCCACCCCCAGGCCTGCACCCCAGGGAATGGGCTCAGTGGGAAAGAATGTGTTCCTAACATCCGTATCGGGGATCTCATCTCTTTCTCCAAGCTTCCAGACCAGGCTGTGGAGGCCTCCATGCACACCAGAGACAAGCCCCAAGATGAATGCCTGCTACCTCGAACTTCCTCCTATTTCCACCATCCTAAGCTCGGTCTAGCCACCAAGCCTTGGGAGCTAGTCACATCCTTCTCACGTGATTCACTGACCTTCCATTTTCCACACAATGACACACCCTGACTCAAAAAAGTTTTTTAATCCATGTTAAATCTTTGAAACAAAAGCCAGGAGAATTGAGTGGCATGAGAAAGCAGAGTGAAAAGGAGAGATGAGATGGAGAGAGAAGGGTCTGGATCTTTAGGACCTCAAGAAAGGACCAAGAGTTTGAACTCTAGACATTCTGCCGAAGTCCTGAGATCCTGGCGGCAGTGCAGGGCTCCCGGTTTCCTCTGTCCTGTGCAGAGATCTGGGGAGAATACGAACTTGACTAAGGGATTCTCCATGACTGTGGGAAGCATCTGGCGGAGACATTTACATCATCCAGGTGACAATGACTCTTCAAAAAGGATCCAATCACAATCTGCTGTTCTTTGTATGGAGGGAGCCTCACACCATGCAAGTCTCTTCAGCAGAGGGTCTTTAAAAGCAAGAATCGGATTTTAGCCATCTTTGTAGTCCCAGAGAATCTAGTGCAGGCTGGCAGATGTTGAAGACGAGGTGATGTCAAATGAGTGTGGCCTTTCTAGGAAGATACAAGATAGAAATTTAGAAAGCATGCACGTAAGGGTGGACAGGCCACGAGCAAGCAGAGCTCTAGTCAACTCATGTGGATTAGAAGGAGGCTTGTACTCTAACAGCTCGCTAAACCTAAACACGTCACTTTTTCACTCCTCCTTTGCTATTTCAGGCACTTAGTTCACGTCCATATCTTAACAAAAGGGTTGGTAAAGCATTTCTTGAGACTGTTCCAGAAAGAACTCCAGAAGTGGGAGGGCAGAAAGAGTATATCCAGCGCCGGGCGGTGGTGGCGCACGCCTTTAATCCCAGCACTTGGGAGGCAGAGCCAGGCAGATCTCTGTGAGTTCGAGGCCAGCCTGGACTACCAAGTGAGTTCCAGGAAAGGCGCAAAGCTACACAGAGAAACCCTGTCTCGGAAAACCACAAAAAAAAAAAAAAAGAGTATATCCATTAATGGCCCCCCAGTCAACCTTCTCTGCCCTGAATTCTCCTTTGCAGCTAAGGCTCCTGTCCTCAGTTCACACTGACTGGATGCTTTGTCACCAGGAAAGGAAGGGCCTCAGGAGTGGGAGATGCACCTCTGGGTACTTCCTCCACACCACACCTCAAGTGGACTAGCTCACAAACACAAGCTCTTGTTCTCGTCTCTACGTGTGAGAGGATACCTCTTCTGCCATCTTGAAAACATCTGCCCACTGCCAGCTGTGGAGCACTGGAGTCCTTGATCACGTCTGCAGCTGCGTCTGCCCCGAAAATGGAAACTCACTGAAAGACAGTTCGTGAGCTCTATTAGCGCCTCATGCCTCTCCGCCCCCAGCTCCCCTGCGTTAAAGACTGCTCTGCATCTTTCCTCCATGGAGAACGTCCCCCTCTGTAGGACAGGGAATGCAGAGGAGTGACTGAGGAGCTCTGGTTTCTCTCTCTTTCCCGCTAGCATTTCACCAGCTGTCCGGAGGAAAGGGACCGTGACTCCTTTGATTTTTCCCTCCCTCTGATCATAGTTTTAAAAACACCCATTACATTCTTACTCTCAACACATCTGCTGCAAATGAGAAAGCCTCCCTTTCTGGGGGTCTCTGCTGACCTTGGGTACGTCACTTCTGCCCATGTCCACATATTTGCCTTTGGGAAGCTGAACTCCACAGCCCCTAAGGACCACCATGCTCCTTCTGTAGTAGTTCAGCCTTTCTTTATCAGCCTGTGTGTACTCAGTCACAACTAAAGTACTTAGACTCTCCTAGACTTAAATATGCTTGATTGCCCTGGCTTTCTATTTTACTTTTGTGGAATTTGCTTCAGTAAATACAAGGAAAGTGTTCCCATCCATGGCTCCTATGGAAGATGCCTTCTCCCAAAGTTTCTGCCATTTCTTCATCTGCCAAATCCCTCTCTTCATACTGATATGCCTTGAGTCTACAGATTGAAAGGATTCTTGTAGTAGAATATTATTTTAAGGTGTGATATTTTTGTTTATGTTACATTTGTTTAACTCTGTGAAGCTGTGTTGCTGTGTCTGTCTAAAACACCTGATGATCTAATAAAGAACTGGCCAATAGCAAGACAGGAGAAAGAATAGGTGGGGCTGGCAGCCATAGAGAATATATAGAAGGAGAAATCTGGAAGGCGAAAGATGGAGAAGGAGCCAGAGAAGGAGAAGGACATCAGGGGCCGGCCACCCAGCCACACAACCAACAAGCCATGGAGTAAGAGTAAGATTTACGGAAGTAAGAGAACGGGAAAAGCCCAGAGGCAAAAGGTAGACGGGATAAGTTAAGATAAGGAAAGCTGGCTAGAAACTAAGCCAAGCTCAGGCTGGGCACTCATAAGTAAGAAAAAGCCTCTATGTATGATTTATTTGGGAGCTGGGTGGAGGCCCCCCCCAAAAACAAACAACAGATTCTCCTGACTTCCAAACAGAGGTGGAGTGGGATGGGGGAGGGGAGAAGCAGGAGGGACAGAAATGAGTGTCCTAAAGACACCTTCTCCTGTGTGATGCTTCACTTGTGTCAGCAGTGAAGGCACCAAAGCAGTAGCTGGGCTTTTACTCTGGCATTGCCATAGATGGCCGATAGATTATCCTCAGCATTTTCTAACACTCTTCTCAAAACAATATAATACAGTTAATTAAGAATGGCATAGCAGTTCACCTTCTCTGTTTTCTAACAGAGGAATTTGTCAAGTAAAAGCAGAATCTAGTCGCTTTTCTACCTCATCTGATACTGCAGCTCCACCCTCAGACATGCCTCTCAGACAGGCCAGAATGTCATCTGGGACAGACAGATGGCCCCAAAGGCACCACTCCTCACCTAGCTCTTCCTCCCCAAATGACACTGATTCCATTCGAGCAGTCGTTGGAACACATTTTAAGCCTCACTCTCTTTCCCAGCATGTCTTTTTTTCCTGTCTTGCCAGATTCTTCCCAGCTTGTCTGGAAGTCCTGGAGTCACCTGCGTTTCGAATGAGTTGGAACATAATGGTAGATTGCTCAGTTCCTTTGTCTTTTCCTCCTGAAAGGACCTGATTTTACTTTGAGCCGCTCACTGTCAATGGTGAGCTCTTTTTGCCTGGGATGTGAGCTGAGAACAGATTCCCAAGAAAGGCTCTGCTAGCAAGCTGAGCAGACGGCAGTTCCCATTTCTCCACGGAAGAAAAGGCATGGGGAGGGGCAGCTTGATGAGCACGAAGACAAAGCCAACCTCCTTCATGATTTCCCAGTGTTGACTCTGTACAGGACAGGTGATGAAATAGAAACTACCAGAACAGGACAGAAGCCATGTCAATGAAACTTATGAAGGAAAGTATGTACGAGATACAGAGCCGATATGAAATTGTCAGACGGAATTGTGATAATAGCTGAGACATCATGAAATGATGCATTTGCTAAAGGACTGGCAGGGATTACAGGGCCACTGTAATCAGAAAAACGCGGCTACGTCTTAGGGGTGGAGAGTGAGTGTTTTCATTGCACAAACATGAAGCTATGTGTGTGGATTGACGCAGGGCCTGCTAGATGGTCCCTTATCTTGTACACTCTGGAAACCTAAGGGCTTCCAGCAGTTGTGCACGTCTCTTTCAGTTTTCATCGTTCCTTATGTAGTGTTGGCCTCTTCCTACAGGTGAGAAAGGTACTGCTCAGAGTTCTAGAAGGTTCAGTTCTTCTGATTCTCAATCAAGGCCTTCTTCAGAGGGGGAAAAAAATGAGTGCTTTCTGGATTAACTCTCTAGACTTCATTGAGGCTTTCAATCCTTACGGTCAAAAGGGTTCACAAAAGGTGTCTTTGGAAATGAGAAATAATCAAAGGACAGGCATTATGGGTAAAAAGGACGATATTCTATAAACAATGAAACATTACAAAATGGTGGTGGTGGTTGATATTTTCTTTTAGGTATCATTTGCCGAGTTTCTGATACCAGACTCCCCCCCCCCCCAAAAAAATGCCATTTCAGTCCCAACTACTGCACAGCCAGTGAGACTTGCCAGCCCTGCCTAGCAAGCAGACCAGATCTGCAGGAGTGTCCGCTGCCTCCATCAATTCCTGATGCCGCCAGCGCAGAGAGGAAATTGCAGCCCACCCATTTTATGACCTCCATGCTGTGGCTGAAGGATTTCAAGCAACCAGCCCCATCTGGGAGGCTGGCGCTTTGGGAAGCCTTCTATTCATGCTCATAAAATGTGCTCCTAGTGTGCCCCAGCCTCTGGAAACAAGAGAGTGTCCTTCAGGCGGCTACTCTGTCCCAGATCCAAAGATCATGGAGGCTGGGGACAAGGGGCTGGCTCAAGAGGTCAGGCTCACAGTAGACTTTCCTTAGAGATTTGAACATTAAGCATATCGTGCAAACCACCACACTAAGAGAGAGACTCTGGGCCCAACCAAATCCAAGTGCTGACAGTGGATAGCTGTGGCATGGTGGGGAAATTACCTACTAGCTGTAGTGTTGGTCCCCTCTGATGTTAGCATGAGGTTAACATGACACCCATTTCCTTCTTTTTCTGTAAGGATTCAGTGAGATAATGTGGGTTCTCTGTATAGCCTCTCTGCACAGACAATCAAGGTCACCAATGCTGTTATTGTAGCAGCTCTTACCAATTATCACCAAGGACTTGACATGCCGGTCAACTGCTCAATGAAGCATAAAACCTAAGTGGCTTTGTGTCCAGGAACCTTAAGTCAGAGTGACATCTCTTCTGTCCTTGAGTGGTTGGGAGGATGGGAGGAAGAAGGATCAGTGAGCACCTGATAGGGGACTGACTCTCACCACTATGTAACCCTTATCTCTACACTACTCCCTTGATTCACATACGATGAAGGTAGATTCTGCAGAGCCCATTACCCCGGGGTGGGTCAACAACTGATCAAATTCAGGTGTGCACATGACTTTCAAAGTTGCCCTACATAGCATGTCAGAGCTTCACTCCAGTCCAAGAAAAACTTCATGAATCTGGAAGTCTAAAATGTTGGCTTCTAATTGCTATTCTGTCCCTAACTAACTGGGTGGCCTTGGGAAAGACATCTTGCTTCTAAGCACCAAAGATTCCTCATCTGTAAAATGAAAAATTAGTTTCAATCATCAATAAGGACGCACCATCTCTACATTATGGAAGTGTCAGATTCAGAGTGGTAGACTCCACAAGATATCTCTGTCCATTACATCAACAGCTCTATTTTCAAAACTGATTTCCCTTCTCTTCATCTGTTCCTTTCTTTTCAACACGTAAGCATACAGTTTAAGCAGCTAAGACAGATACCCACATTCCTTTGCTTGAAGATAACACATACTCAACCGCATTCAAATGGACAATGCTAAACGCAATAGCTTTTCCAAGGTAGAACTAAATCAGGTACAAAAGTTACAGACTCAGTCAAAGACTCAGACAGAGACTATAAGAAATGCTAGTCAAACTTTTATTGAAATGAGAGTTCAGGGAAAGGATAGAATGCCTGGCAAGAAAAGATGAGGTGGGTGACCTAGGAAGAGAACAAGGAACTAGCCAATCGCCTTAAGCCATTGTCTACAGAGGCTTCTATTTAAGGTGGACATGAATTGTGTTCTTCCCAGGATGATGTGAGCCTTGGGCATTAAACCTGTGTTCCACTTCCTCGGGCCAACATAATTAACCACATTCTCTTATTGTTTGTTTAACTTTGCAGTCAATTAAAGACTGTCATGTATGGCCCAGGATCGGAGATGAATATTTGTGATAGAAGGTAGCTAAGTGAATTTACGCTTTGCTTTTGTTAGCTGTGGGCCAAAAAGACACAACTAATTATGTTTACTGTCATTACTTCACTCCTCAGCTTTGTGGACATCAGGGCGCCCCAAGCTGTTGTTCTGTTACTTTTTTAACTTAGCAGTGAAAAACAATTTGGGGATTGCTTGTTGAAATGTGAGATGTTGAGGGTGCTAAGCTGCCCTCTCCCCCCCCCCCCCCCCCCGCTCCAGACTGCTGTCTAACCTACCAGTGCAGTCTGTACCGGGAGATAGGAAAGGTCAGGATTGCAAGGAACTTCACAAACTGTCGACTGTGGTGTTTGTCATCTGAGAACATCCTGCCTGCACCTCAGAGCTCAAGGTGGGAGATGCAGCTGGGGATGGTCACTGCCCAGCACCCAGAGAGACCCAGAGGATGGGAGGGAGTGTAGAGAGATTTGCCTCAGCAAGATAGATAGAAGGTCTTGGATTGACAGGCTCACCTCATTATCTGGGACCCCTGAATTTCACACTTGTCTTTGCATCCTGCCCCCTTCACTGAGTAGGTGTGTGTGACTTCTTAAAGTCAACACCATGGTTTTCTGTTTCCTGATGGAAAGTGAGGCTGATCACTCCTCACAGAGGGTTCTACATAATTAAACTAGAAGTAAGGACTTCAGGATGTGATGGCAGGCTCAAAGCTGCCCCTCTGTGACCCAATGAAGGCCAGAGTCAGGATTAGAAAAAATATACTCTATTCCAGAAGAGGGAAAGTTTTGAACATCCATAAACAATATAAAGGGGTACAGAGGAAAAAAAATACAGACGATACACCAATAATAAGTGGAACACAGCTTCAACCACGCAGCTCCACGGTGGGGGGGGGGGGTGAAGCAGAGACTGCATTCTAAAGGTAAGCCAGGAAAAGTCTACAGCCCCCACAACCCTCCAGTCTTGCTGTGGTGTTGATTGAGACAGCACTATCTGGTAGATGGATCTGGAGTAGAGACAAATCATATTTTACCACTCCGTCTGACTCAGAGAACAGAGTCTGGGTGCCATCTTAAAACAGAACTTGAAAACTGAACTAGCTACCTTGGAAGCCTGAGATCGGGGTATAGCCACAGGCTAGGTGGCTTCACTTGCCTGCCACAGCCCCATGGCAGGGAAACAGTTGTGGAAAGTAGGAGTGCCAGATGCTGGGAAGTTGTGGTGGTTTGAATGAGAAAATCCCCCCATGGGCTCAAATGTTTGAGTAATTGTTCTGCAGTTGGTGGATCTGTTTGGGTAAGCTTAGGAGGCGTGGCCTTGCTGGAAGAAGTATGTCACTGGGAGCAATCTCTGAAGTTTCAAAAGCCACGTGTCACTCCAGTCCACTCTCTCTGATTTTTGGCTGCAGTTCAAGATGGGAGTCTCAGCTACTTCCTCCTACCCCCAGGCTTTCAGTCGGTCACCGTGGACTCTGGAACTTGATAAGCCC
The DNA here is from genome assembly GCA_902168425.1 of Peromyscus attwateri. Lineage (NCBI taxonomy): Eukaryota > Metazoa > Chordata > Mammalia > Rodentia > Cricetidae > Peromyscus > Peromyscus attwateri. The sequence continues at coordinate 2,958 of CABHPP010138983.1, read as the reverse complement.
AAATAAACTCTTTCTTCTGTGAGTTTGCCTTCATTGTGGTGTTTTATCAGCAATAGAAAAGTTTGCAATACACAAGCCAAAGAATGCAGGTAGCAGGAAGCTCCCCCACAAGCAGGGAAATGCACAGAGAAAGACAGGTGCCTGGGAGTGGAGTTCACCAGCTGAGAATAACCCTGGAGTCTGAGGAGCCTGAAAGCAATTGGCAGGTCAACCTCGGAAGCTACCTCTGCTGTTCAATGCTGTAGGGCTGCAGAAGTCTGAAGCTCCAGCCCTCCAACGGGACAATTAATATTCAGAGGGTCTTGAAAGATCTTAGGACTGGGGTTGCTTCCTACAACACCGATGCACTTGGGAAACCCACCCCAGTTAGAATGTGAGCCATCCCATGGTGTCCAGTCTTGGGGGAGGGTCTCCAGAGGGCACGAGAAAATGCTCAGCCCACAGACCACAAAGCTACGTGTGGACAGCAGATGCCCTCAGTACACAAAGAATGTAAAGCTACTGACGTGAAGACAGCTTTGACAGACCTCAGACACTTGTGCAATACAGACTCAGCCGCAGCATACACGGCAGGGAAGGCAAGCGTCCACAGGTTGGGTGGAATCCCCACCGTACATGGAACTGGCGCTTTCCACATTTCAAAGGAGATACTCCAGTACCTCATCCTTTTTAACATTGTCTCTTCTGCTTGGCCGAGTCTATTGGTAGTTTTTCTACGGTGTTGCGATTCCCACTCTTCCTTTAACCATGCTGCCAGCACTGTTTTTACTTTATTGTGTTCTTAAAGTTTTGTTTTCAGATTTTATTTTCCTCCGTGTATTCATTTAATTTTTCTTACACATGCTTTTCATTAGTAGGCAATCTGTTTTCTTTTTCTTCATCTTTTTCTTCTATTTTTCTATTTGCTTCCAATGTGTCTTCTGTTTTTCCCTTTCTATCATATTTTTAGTATTATTTTGACATTGCCTCATTTTTTTAATACTCATGTTTTTATATTTTAATCCCTCTCCTTACAGTTACTGAATTTTATTATTGAACTTTTTCGTTATTGAGAAATCTTTTTCCCCTTTAAAATTTATCTTCTTCTTTTTTTTTTTTTTTCTAGTTTCTTCAGGGTCACTATTGCTATGAGGAAACACCATTATCAAAAGCAGTTTGGAGAAGAAAGGGTTTATTTAGCTTACACTTCCACTTTGCTGATTATCTTACTTAGGTTTTTTTTTTTTTTTTTGTGGTGAAGAGACACCATAACCATGGCAACTCTTACAAAGAAAATATGTAATTGAGGTGGCAACTTACAGTTTCAGAGGTTCAGTCCATTATCATCATGATGGGGAGCAGTGTGCAGGCAGACGTGGAGCTGGCTACATCTTGACCAGAAGGCAGTAGGAAGTCAACTGAAAGTCAGACTGAGGGAAGCTTGAGAAGAGATCTCTCCCTGAGGTCACCACTCCCTTTGTTCTATTTCTTAATCCATTTATCTTCTTGAACATAGGATTTAGCTCCATTCCACTTCCTGGTGCTCTTTTTCTCCTCAAAATTTACTTTTTGTAATTTACCATGCTCATATTGCTCCTTTTCATTCTACATCTTCATTAGAGTTGCCACTAATATACACACAACAGGGTCTATACTATTCTGTTCTGAGATTTCCTCTGCCAATGGAATTAATCCAAAACTCTTCACTTTAGCCTCAGGCAGACTCTTTGGACAAGGGCAAAAGGCAGCCACTTCCTTCATCAAAATATCACAAGAACAATTCCTAGGCAACATACTAAAACTCTTCTCTGAAACCTCTTGGGCCAGGTCAAATCATTATAGGCACCACTGTCTTCCATGCTCCTACTGGTATGCCCCATTAACCAGTGCTTAAAGCATTCCACTGCTTTCCTAACCCAAAGTACCAAAGTCCATATTATTCCAAAAAAAATCATGGTCAGGCCTACCATAGCAATATCCCAGTCCTCAACTTCTGTCTTAGGTAGGGTTTTTATTGCTGTGAAGAGACACCATGACCATGGCAACTCTTATAAAGAAAACATTGAATTGGGCTGGCTTACAGTTTCAGAGATAGTCCATTATCATGATGGGGAGCATGGCTGCATGCAGACAGATGTGGTGCTGGAGCTGAGAGTGCTACATCTTGCAGACAACAGGAGGTTGACTGAATGTCACACTGAGGGAAGCTTTCAAAAAAGAGCCCTCAAAGGCCACCCCCACAGTGACACACTTCCTCCAACAAGGCCATACCTCTTAATAGTGCCACTCTCTTTGGGGGCCATTTTTTTTTCAAACCACCACACTGTTCATCATTGAAGGAAATCAGAACAGGAACTCAAACAAAGCAGGAACCTGGAGGCAAGAGCTGATGCAGAGGCCATGGAGGGGTGCTGCTTACTGGCTTGCTCTCCATGACTTTCCCAGCCTTTTTTCTTATAGAATCTAAGACCACCTTCCCAGGGATAGCACCACCCACAATGGGCTGGACCCTCCCCCATCTATCACTGATTAAGAAAATGCCGTACAGGCTTGCCTACAGCCCAGTCTTATGCAGGCATTTTCTCAACTGAGGTTCCCTCCTCTTGGATGACTTTAGCTTGTGTCAAGTTGACAGAAAACTGTCCAGCACACCCCTTTATTATATCATTCACTATGCCCCCTCTTTTTTCTGTCTATTTAGCCTTCCTTCTCTTCCATTTCTTCACTTCCCCTGCTTCCTTCCATCTCTTCCATTTATTACTTCTCCATTTACCCTAGTTAACATTTAACATTACAGCACATCCTAAAGTAGCTTTGTCATTTTGTCTTTTATGGTTATTAAATTTTAAGTGTATTTCTGTATCTTGTGTGCTTTAGTGTTGGTCCTATTAAAACAATTTATTTTCTCCTCTCTAAGATTCCCAATAAAGCCAGAGGAGCTATCCAACCCAACTGATGAATATATTGCAACAAAGACAC